>ML831811.1:76390-104603 GCA_009831015.1 Picea engelmannii | reverse complement strand
TTCCAGCAAAAACTGCCTTTGGCAAAAAACGATTTTCTCAGCCGTCCGATGTCCGTTTTGCCTGTTTAAATAGTCGATTTTGATCTACAGAACACAAGCTATCCATTGGTGCCTTTAGATTTGGATTTGGAGCTCGGGAAGGTTGTCTAAAGTGCCCCGCAATATCACGTGATTTGAGCAGAAAATTCTTCTTCGCAAGTTGAGTCACATACTAGCTGGAGTTTAACTCTTTTCGGTGGTTGCTTTGTGTTTCAAATCGGCCAATTTGCTTATGAAATCAAACGTTTTCAGTGGTTAATGAGCACGCCGAGGGCTCGCCCAAACCACCGAAAGTCGCTCTTTTGCACCTTTTGAATAAACCATGTATCAAGAATTTTATTGAACTATGAAAACAGAAAATTAGTTGAGCATGCAACCAATAGCTTAGGATATCCTCTACAAAGTTCAACCGAAAAGACGGTTTTACTTTGGGAGTTAACAGGGGAGAAAAGCGGTTTACCCAAAATCGTTTTTGCCTCACCCCCGATATCGAAAAGCGCATATAAAAGGAGGGCCCCGGTCATTATTTTATGGTATTTCAAATCGTTTGAACGTTTGAAAATTGGTGCAAATGATCCGTTCAAACTGAATCTCAACAATGAACCAAACTTGCACAGTCTCCGCCCATTCACAGGTATTTTTCACCACACCCATGAATCCTATCATTTTATCTGTAACAAAACAAGAACTTGCTCCTAAAGAAGAAACCCTAATTGACAGGGATTCCGGTATATTTGACACAGGGATAACCATCTCACCCATTTCCGTATCCAGAGCCAATTTGTTAGATAATGTCAGGAAAGGAATACCCTTCCTCGAAGAGGCCCAAGCCTCCATAGTCCCTTACACCATCAAAATCGCATCCCCTTTCCTAGAATTCATAAGTTGGTGGGCACAACAATGCTCGTAGGAAGAAAGGGTCATTTTGAATAAGTTAGGGTCAGAAGTCCTGTGCAGAGTAGATAACCCGTCAATTCGACATTCCCTTGATAAACCAGAGTATTCCACAACAACATTTGAGCCCTTCGAGGAAGAGAAATTAATTACAGTTTACAGAGAATGTCCCCCTGAGTTGAAAACCCTATTTTTGCAGACAATTGTTAAACCCGAACATCATTTTGAAAGTCTTTCATTGCCTATTGATATGAGCATCACGTTCATTGAGGTCCAGTGGGTCTGTTCCATACTAAGTCATATTATAGGTTTAGATAACGAAAAGTTTGTAGTAGAGGTCATGTTGGGTTTTCTGTTGACCTTTTTTCAGTTAGAGTTGAGTCACTTAGTCTGTATCAGTTTTGAAGAGTTCATCACTGATAATGTGCACAAACAACTGGTAAATTTCTAGTCACAGAGACACTTCAGGTATTACACGCACTTATTGATGATGTTCCTGGAAACAAGCAAGACAAATTTCCCTGAAGCTGCATTCATCTTGACTGAATGCAAAAGGATCACAATTCTCATTTTCATAAATAATATCATGTCCAGAGTTTACATCTTAATCTTCAGCACTGGCCTACCAAGGGTTTTAGAATAAATGAAAATCTCTTTACAACCAAATCCAGAGAACATGGTAGGAGTTTGGGTGTTGTTCATTCACTCCACTATAATTTGGGTATATGGTTATCAAGAGGGACCTTACCTTTTACCTATTTTCTTGAGGAAATATGGCCATGAGTGAAATAAGATATTTGTTACCTGAAGTAGAGAGAATCTCCCTGCATAAGTCTTCCATGTTTTTAGTCAGGGATATAGAAAGGAAGGCACTTAACATAGCAGTGGCAGATGAAGATAAAGTTTCTGAAATCAAGCTGCATTATGAAAATATCGATGCCCCAGATAAGGTAAAATTCCACAGAAACACCAGTGACATGCTATATTCAGAATACCTGAGTCTGAGTTTGAGGGTTTCAATATTGACAACCCATGCACTTAAATTGGATGGACAATTGAAGCATGAAAACGCGTCCAACAGATCCTGATAGACCTAGGTCAAAAGATTGGAATCTGAAGGCCCTCAAGGAGTAAAAGCTTCCTTAGATGAGAAAGACAAATTGATTCAAATCATGAAAAAAAAGTTGAGGATGTCTGCCACAAAACATCCCCAGACAACGGAGTTGGCTGTTCTAGAACAAGAAAAAGAGACATTTAGACAAGAAGCACTAAATTACAAAGCCAAAGTACTACAGCTGGAAAAGGAAAAAGAGAGTTGGTCACAAGGACAGGTAGAAATATCAAACATGGTTGCAGCTGTACTCAGTACAGTAGGAGTTGATTCAAACACTGAAGATATCATCCAAGCTATGTCCCAAAAGGAGAAATCAAGAGCCTTAATGAGGTCATAGAAAATCTATAGCAAGAGATGAGAATGAAGGATGAAAATATGGCCCAATTCCAAAAGGAAAATCAAGATTTGCAAGAAAGGGTAAACAAGTTGAAGATGAGGTTGAAAGGCAAAGTGTTGTTGCAAGGAGCTAAACATGTAATCTAGGATGCTATTGCTGTTGAAGCTGCTAAGTTTAGGGTGTATTTAAATTTTATAAATGATAAAGACAACATGGCTATCATTGCCTGAAGCATGTGTACGGTTGTAAATGAAACATTGGCGAAAAGGCCCTTAGAATGGGCCCAAAACGCTATAAATTTGTTGAATTCTATTCCCACTTCTGAACTTTAGACCATTGGGGTGAAAGACAGGACTTCAATAATAATTTGGGCCAGGAGGATCATCGCTAAGCATAATTTTCTCAATTCAGGTCAAACCAAAGCCGTGCAGATGGAGCATAGTATACAAAAATTTAACGATACATTTGAACAATTGTTTATCAAAGGACTCCCACCATTTTGGGATGGAAAAGGGAAATTATACGACCAAGAGAATTACAAATCCCTCCTCACACAATGCAGAATGGATCATTCCAAGTATGAGGGCTTGGAAGAAAACTTGAAGGGACGGAGTCTAGTGGAACATTTAGCCACAAATTTTGAGATATTAAACCAGTTTAAGATGGTAAATATTGGGATGCCAACTATGTCTTATTCCACCTGCATCGATCTGTAGATTCTGATAAAGGAAATGATGTATTATGAGATTCCTTTTGACTCATAGTGGAAGGAGATCATGCGGCTAGGCAAGACGAAATGAATTTTTTTGGGAACCAACAAATAGCCTCTAGGTGTCACCGGATCGGTGAATTCGACAGAAGATTATAGATAGACAGACGTCGAAGACAAAAAGCGAGTAGTCGTAGGAATCAATAGTTAGTTATGAAACATTTTTGTTTAATCATTGTAAATCGGTTCACATGCCAAGACTGTCAGTTGAAATTATTATAGTCAGTTTTAGAAGCTGAAACGTTTCAGTTTCAACCATTGTAATCGAATAGTATAAGTACTAGAAATTATGAATGAATTTATGTTGGCAGAAGTGTAAGGGCACCTTTTTGTTGTTTCTGAACTCAATTGTAATTTTCTGGAGCTTAGTTGAATACACATGCAGAATCTTTTGAAGTCTCTATGAAAATATTCTAATGGTGGTGATATGAGTTTTGTCTCCTTTCATTGTATGTATTTCCTGTGTTCTTTATTTCCATTTACATTTTTTGTTTGTTTAAATTGGAGAGTTAAAGGACCGAAATTCGTCTTGTGATGCTCTCGGCTTAAGAAAATTAAAGTGTGTGTACTTATTCTTAACTAATTCAGAATTCATTTCAGTAATGCTCTAATTCAGTTATTTGTTTTCTCCTTCCTCTTACCACTCTGATTAAACTCAATTTACAAATCAGGTTCATTGTCTCATTTAGCCTTTATCCTCTGGGGATTTCTACCAGCCAGTCATTATTTTCATTCACTTTCAGATTTTCGAATCCATAGCCCTAAGTGACCCTCCCCTTCTTTGCCAACAAATTTATTAAAACCCCCAACACAAACCAAATCTAGCCACTGATTTCCAAATATATATCAAGTGACACAAGAGAGCCCTTCCTGAGTTGAGAAGGCTAATGCCCAACACTAAAGTAGGTTGAAATAGTTACCTCTGTCATTTTTCTATTCAGCAGGACAAAATTTATAGAGTGCTAACATATCCTATATAATTTGGTCGAATCATTTTTAGAACAACGAATATTTTTTTTTAGAAAAAACATGGAAAATTAGCCTATGAGAGAAATTTAGCCCCTAAAATCATCATATTGGCATGGGAAGGTATGGCAAGGCAAGGCATGGGAAAGCATGGAAAGGAAAGGCATGGGATGACAAGGAAAGGCAAGGAAATTCATGGGAATGAAATGAAAGACAAGGAAAGGCATGGGAGGTCATGGAAAGGAATGGAAAGGAAAAGCAAGGCAAGGCAAGGCATGGTATGGGAAGGCATGGAAAGGAAAGGAATGAGAAGGATAGGCAAGGAAATGAAAGACATGGGAAGGCATGGAAAGGAATGGAAAGAGAAATCAAGGCAAGACAAGGCATGGTATGGGAAGGCATGGCAAGGAAAGGCATGGGAAGGAAAGGAAAGACAAGCAAGGCATCATAATTCATGGAAAGGCATGGAATGGGGATGCATGGAAAGGAAAGGCAAGGAAGGGCAAGGCAAGGCATGGAAAGGAATGGAAAGGCAAGGAAAGGAAATCCATGGCATGGGAAGGCATGGAGAGGCAATACAAGGCATGGCAAGGCATGGGAAGTCATGACAAGGAAATGAATGGGAAGGCATGGGAAGGCATGGAAAGGAAAGGCAAGGAATGAGAAGGCAAGGAAATACAAGGCAAGGCAAGGCATGGCATGGAACGACAAGGAAGGAAAGTAAATTCAAGGAAAGTCATGGCATGAAAATGAATGGAAAGGAAAGACAAGACATGGGAAGGCATGGCAAGGCAAGGAAAGGAAAGGCATGGTAAGGCGAGGTAAGGCATGGAAAGAAAAGTGAAGGCAAGGAAAGGTATGGCATGGTAAGGAAAGGCATGACATGGTAAGGCAAGGAAAGGCATGGCATGGAATAGTAAGGCATGGCATGGAATAGTAAGGCATGGCATGGCATGGTAAGGAAAGGTAAGTTATGGAAATGAAAGTGAAGGAAAATGAAGGTAATGCAAGTGAAGGCATGGAAAGGAAAGGCATGGAATGGCATGGTAAGGAAAGGCAAGGGATGGAATGGCATGGCGTGGTAAGGAAAGGCAAGGAATGGAAAGGCAAGTGAAGGAAAGTGAAGGAAATGAAAGGAATGACATGGCATGGCAAGGCATGGCATGGCATGGCATGGCATGGTAAGGAAAGGAAAGTCATGGCAAAGCAAGTGAACAAAAGTGAGGGAAAGGAAAGTGAAGGAAAGGAAAGTGAAGGCATGGAAAGGAATGTTAATTCAAGGAAAGGCATTCCAAATATTTTAACAATAGTCAAAATGAAACTAAAATTGTTCCTTTTACATACCTATGGTCATTCGAGTATACCATCAAGATCACTTATGATACTGAAAGTCTCCATTAACTTATCGTGCTCAGAGTAAGGAAAGAAGTATCGTACCTTTGATGAGTTATTTCTTGGCATTGTTTGTAGTCAGAGGTTTGTACCAATAACCAAGTTTGTAAAGTGGTATACGACTTCACCTAGTTTATAATATTGAAATACCTCACCACCTTTTTTAAGTTTTCTTTAATCCTATGTCATATATTCTCTTTTAATAATCATCAACCCAATCCGAAATTCAATGCCTTCAGAGTCTGTTACTGATCACATGAGGGTTTGATTTCCTTCCAAGAATCATGACAACCAATAATCAGTTCCCCATTCATTATCTCTTATGGAAATCATTGAGTATATGTGCCCTACAAAAAATGGAGTGCCAAAATGTGAGTCCACTAAATCACCAAAGCATAAAACATTAATTCTAGTTATTCAAAATTTAATAGAAGGAATCAATGAACCGTGCAGTACGAGATATGAGACATGATCATAATCTATTGAAATAATTGATTGGTCCTCCTCCAACTAGGATAATTCCATAGTTATACGCTGACCAATGGGGAGTAATACTTAATCCCATATATCAACCCAGTCTGTCAATTCATAATCATCCCATTCATTACTACTACATGGACCAGAGAAGCAAGATAGTTTCTCATCCACGTTTCAACTATTGCATTGCCTAATGTTCTAACTAAATGGAATCCATGAGTTCCCTGCATTTTTTTTCACTCATGCAACTATTATTGATCTACATTTACAACCACCCAAAAATATCTATGTACATGTCCTTTCTTGTGTGATTGGTCTTCATGGGTTCCTATTCCCTCTCCCATTACTAGAGAAAACCATTCAACAATGGATTTTACATCTCGAATGAGGGAAGTAGTTATTAACTTCATTTCTTTCTTGCGTAAATCTTTTAATGCATGCCCCTGCTCCATCATGCTCCCCTTTCCAGTGCCTAGACTCAAAATAGTTCCAAATGTGTGGTACGTTTTTTTTTTTTGAAACATACACAACCATTGAAATACATGAGCAGTTTTGAACTGGCCTATTCAACCTTTTGACCAAATCCAATGTTGATCCATCTATATGTTCTTCTCCTTAAGGTGATT
Organism: Picea engelmannii; assembly: GCA_009831015.1. Taxonomy (NCBI): domain Eukaryota; kingdom Viridiplantae; phylum Streptophyta; class Pinopsida; order Pinales; family Pinaceae; genus Picea; species Picea engelmannii. The sequence goes on along the minus strand of ML831811.1, from coordinate 97,989 downwards.
GTAGAACAAATGAAAATAATGTTGTACATAAGCTAAGTCATGGAATTGATCATCGCTTATGTATAAGTTATACTCTTTCAATATAACTCTATTTTGTTCATTACTATATGGTCGATTCCTATATGTGATATGGACCATTATGCTAACTTTTTCTGAGTGGTAATATTGGATTTGAATCTCATTTTGCGGTTGAAGGGTGTAGTTCTCAGAAAAGCCAACCACTGATAACACAGAAACAACAAGAAATGTATCTCTTAATATTTTACAATTCTCATCTTGCCATCGAGCCACATGGACACGTTGAACATAATGTCATGTATTTTCGACGAAGTCCTTCATGAAGTCACAAACTCATACTTGGGAAGTAACCAAATGTATATTTTTTATTTCCCATTCTCCATCAACATCATATGTCACATATTTAAACCTATGCAAGGCAACCTCCTTCCTCCCAAATTCATACTCATCGCTTACATGGATGCACTTTCTCATTAATGTCATTCCACCACATCTGGGGCATGTCCCATCTAAGCATTTTTTTTGATAAAATGTAAAACCCTCCGCCCTTGTACACAAGATACATAAGTACAACTGAGAATTCCTACAAAAGGGTGTTATGAAAAACATGAAATATGTGTGTGTGTGTGTGTGTGAATGTCATGATAATAACTATACTCAATGTTATATCTACAACAACATGTTTTATGAATTGTGTTTATTTGAGCATACCAAGGCTTGCATTTATGGAAATATCTTTGGCCCAAGTTAAGTGCACTATATAGTGTCTTGAATCTCTCATACAATTTTGTTTGTGTAATGTCAAGAAAGTGTTTAATATGGGGTTCACAGTCCCTAGATCCCCTTCTCAATTTTAGTACATCTTTTTGGTTAGAAGAAGGCCTAGTGCTCTCATGCCAAAAATCCCGAACTAGTCCCTTAACTGCTCCAATTAACTTCATGTCAGAATGTGGTATCCTACCAGTGAAGGCCAACAAATATATTAGGACACCTCTGTTGAGGGGTTTTTTGTAGAAAATGTTTTTTTCTCTTTATCTTTCTAACAATTGATTGTGACAAGACACATCGGGATGCATTTCGGTCTTTAGAATGATATTTCTTACCAATTCTTTGAAAATAATATACAAGGTTTATAACAATATGATGACTTGTTTCTACACTTTTGACTATTTCAATGTCTAAAATTCTCCTAATAGTAGTCAAACTTATATATTTTAACAATGCTAAAAACAATTGGCATTTAGCAGCATCGGATTTTGGTTCAAAATATTTTTTAATGATTTTATAAGAGTGATAACGAATAGTAGGGTTAGGTAAATTGCATTCAAGTGATTCTACACCAATTTCATCCACCTGAATTCGTTTACGAGTTCTTCATCGTACAATTCTCAATCTAGGTAGGGACGCGTTGAGCACTCAATACACCCTAAAAAGACTATGTTAAATTTTACTTTTTGGATACCACTTGATCTTTTGCACAGTTTGATTCTACTTCAGTATGAAAAATGATGCATTTTCTTATCACTTTTGTTTCTCATTTAAGTCTCTCAAAGTTTGCTTGAGCATGAGAAAACACATAACTTAAAATACTAACACTTAATTTAAGAATCGACAATCAAGACTTCTCCCCAATGCGCTTAAGAAATTCAACATCAGAAAGGATTAAGCATGAAAGGAAATCATTCAAGAGAACCGAGGTCGTCGAGCATCGATCTTTATCGACGTTAGCAAATGAAAGTTTTTCTTCAACGAAAAGTGTCACTCAAGGATATCACCGATGATTGATCACTTTCGACGTTGGTAAAAGTTGAAAAGAGAAAGCGTCAAACGAAGAATGAAATAATGTTGCCAATCGCTGACTTCCAAAATGTTTTTGGTATTTGGAGATTTCAAGGATGTAACCCACAAGGGAACTACGTGGTGGAAATATATTTGAAGGTTGACCCCCAATAACTTCAACATAAACGAGTTTTTAGAAGGATAAACCGTAGAGGACGTGATAAGTCAATCCTCGATCACTGACCCCCGATACCTTTAGGCCTTGGAAATCCCATGTTTATTTTAAACACACGCCTCTTATCAAAAAGTCTGACACTGACTGAGATGCACGATAAAACCGCATGTCCTCATACTCCATCTATCATTTCCCAGTGATTATATGTATGATCCATTTCTCCCCTGAGTTGTTACTAGCTCTCAAGACCCATGACACATCCCGAACCAATTTTTCCATGTCTTCACCGTATGACGAAATCAGTTGGCGTCAAAGGTTAATCAGGAGGATACCAATAGGAACATACACAAGGATATAGGTGATTCCCAATCTTCCCACTAATAAAGAGACACGATGGGAAGTTTTATCTCTAAGATACCATGGATCCAAAACATTTAAAGAACTAATTAATTCAAAAAATCCCGCAATAGTTGATAATTCGTGTGCAAACCAAAATGACCGTTTGAACCTATCAATACCACGCATCACCCTATGTTCCCTCGTCATAGACCCACGTAGAATTTATTTGTAGATATTTGGAGGTAGTTTGTTTTGAATCTTACTCATCACTCAAATTAATTGATTGATACAGCTGGTAGGGTCTGTCCCGTTAAATCCTCTTGAGTTTTTTTTAAACGAGATTGGTCTATGTGGAAAGAAGTTTGGAACATCCAGAGGAGCAAGACGAGTAATCCATGGAAACATTCCAAGGTCCAATGAGTATTAAACAACATTTTTAGCAAGCTTTACAATTATGTAATAGTCTATGGATGTTTTGTACTTCATTTCATACGTTTTCATCCAATGTTACTTTGTACACATGCCTAAAGGATCATTTTCAGTTACAGGGACAATGCCTCCGACGAACCCTACCACTAGGAAATGTCTGAGAATCCCAAAGCTAAAGGAACCAGAGGTAGGAGAAGGATCTTCCCTAGTTGTCACAAAACAAATAGAATTTTCTCCAAAACTGGTGCCCATCATCAAGACATCCACCAAGGATGTTTTCGCTCAACCTCTGGCCTTTGGAGACACAAAGGCGAACATCGAGACCAAGACAGTATTCTCGCGCTAGGAATATATTTTCAAGAAAATCAAGTGGGGGGAATTCCCCGAATATACCCCGCACAACGACCGTGATACAATGAATCTCGACGACAAAGTCCTCCCGAATGTCCGAAGAGAATACTTGCACATCGTAGCGAGAAAGACTCCAATTTTCCCTTGCATTGAACTCCTAAAATGTCTTATTGACCACACGGACACTCAAAGATGTCTGATTAATGACGAAAACGATGAGTGTGTTGGGGTTTTCCTTCCAATAAAGGTCCATAATTACTACAAGCTCAGAGAGCCGGAGGAGCAGTTGAACACTGATTTTGTTATAAAATTATATGAGAAACACGACATCAACAAGGTGATGGCTTCATGGTGGAGAGAGGATAAAAATTTCACCAATCAGACCTTCGACTGGTACCCGATGACCAACCTAAGGGATTCGTACAACTATCTAATGGCCCTCCTCTGCCGATTGAATGGGGAGAAAGGCTGCTTCAGGTTTTCAGAGGCTTAGATTCCTTTAGCTTATACTGTATCCATTTGTGGAATAGGTTTTAACTGGGGCATCATCATTTCCAAACAACTGACAACCTACATATGACAAGCTCAGACACCAAAGGAAGGAGAGACTCCATCTTTCTACATGGAATCTTATATATTGAACGTCATATGTGCCAGAAATGTCTTTTCTGGAATGAACTTAAGTTGGAACACCTCAGAACTCATGGTCCATGTATATTTCGACATCTTGTTGGAGAACAGGTACAATAAATCCTACTCTCTCATTTGTGATGAATTTTTCACACATGTTCATTCTTTACTATTCAAGAAAGAGTGCCCAAGACTGTCGGATGCGGCCAAAAATATTATAATTAAAGTTGGCCACTGGTACTTGGATGAGCATGATACCTACATTAGGGTTTTTGGAGCCATCGGAGCACCACATCTGTTACCTGTGTATGTCCCCGATCGACTAGTAATCGGAGAAATATGTTACCAGACCATCCTGCAAGGTTATAATGCTACTATGGAAAAATATAAGATGCAGACGTTCATACCTTATGGATTCCATATAGTTTTATAGATGCTAAAAGACACTAGTAAAGCCAAACAGGAAGGGTTGAATCAATTGGAGTTCTGATTCTAGACTAGCCTCTTTCGCAAGCATGACCCAAAAGGTTTAGTCCCGAAGCACGAATCAAAAGTATTTTCCTACTGGACATACACCCGTGACAAGTTTAAATATGAGATCTTCACCGAAAATGCTCAAGACTAGGATGAGGTGATGGAAAGGATGGATGACCCCAATGAAACCTAGTTCAAGGCTATGAGTTTGGATGAGGAAGAAACAATATTGGAACATTTGACTCAAGAGGTTCTTAGGGCCAAAGAAGAAAGGATATCATATGAATCAGTCGAAGTGGTGGAAGCTCCCCAGGAAGCCACCGAAAGAGCAGAGATTTCCAAGGTAACCCCAGCATAGGATAGGAATTTACCCGAGGTTCAGGATGTGTAGGAGAGAGGGTTACTCATGTATCAACAGGACCAACAGATGATGAATCAGATGTGGGATAACCCAGACCTCATCAGGATGTCAAGGCTTCCGATCGACAACCCAGAAGAAAGCCCGATGGGGTCAAGCAACTCTGATTTCATAACCTTGATAGAATAAATGGGTCAGGTGATCCTGAATCCACAATGCCACCGAAAATATCATCGACAGGCACCGCAAGGCATATGGAGGTAGCCAGGGTATCCATAGAAACAAGTGCATCAGACCCCCTCTGTGATAATTAATATATATGATGATGATGAGAGCCCGGAGGTATCTCTCAAGACCCTTGTGCATTTCCAAGAATAAAAGGGATCTAAGAATACTTCTTCTCCTCCTGGGGTCCAAAACCAGGAGGTCCCACAAAAGGAAAAATAAGTCGAGAGTGGCCTCAACATGGAAAATCCCAATGCTCCGAAGACCCGAGAAGACAATCCAGAGGACAAGTCAGAACCAAGCGAACCAAAGGAAGGATCCCAACAAAAGGAAATTGATGTTTCAACAGTTGATGCACAAGTAAGTATCAAGTCTACCTTCGACACCTCTATTCTTCTCGATACTCATATCCCATACAAGTGACAAGAAGAGGCCAGACCTTCAGAGCGTAATGAGGAAATTCAAGAACCCGATCTTGAACAAATATACACCAGTGAAAGTCTGGGAAACACACTCACATTGGGTGATCAACAGATTCTTGAACCTGTGGATTAAGTAGCCGATATATATGCGATCACTTATGATCAAAAGAGAAAATCTATTTTCCAATGGAGCACCAAGAAAAGGAGGATTACATTGGACCGCTCCATCCTCACCACTACAGAGGAAGAGCTGATAAACAAATAAAATGCCAGAACTTCTGAACTTATCGATGTAGGGAGAGTGATCTCAGACGCCACCCTAGACAGAGCTAAAAGGGATGAAAAAGAGTTGGTTTCCACCATGAAATAACTGGAACATTTGCACCACCTGGCTAAGTATTATCAGGACACCACTTGGTCTATGGGATACCTTAGAAGCGAGTTCGAAGAGACTTACAACAAGTTTACAAATGAGTGGCACCTTTTTACTGCGAAGATAATCGAGCTCCAAGAAGACACTCTCATGGCACTCACGACATGAAAGGATATGGAGCAGTGGTATGAAAGGGAACAACAAGCCATAGAGAGAATAAAATACATGGATGAAGTCCAACAAGGCTGAGATAAAGAAGAACATGACATCCAGATGTTGAGAAAAATAAGTCTTGATCGCATGAAGAGATCAATCGATTATTGGGCTAAAATGTCTCAGGAACCACATCAGAAAATTCAAGAGATGTGGGCCAAATGCAATAAACATTGGGATAAAATCAACAAAGAGATGAAGGATATCGAACTCCCCAAGTTCGGCACACACGACGACTTCATCTACTTGCGCACCATAGTCGAATCACACACCAAGAAAGATTCATTATGGGCCAAAGAGCTAGCGAAGGTGATCGACACAGCGTCGGGACAAGTGCAATGATTTATGGAACATCCGATCAGAGTTCATATTGTGCTACAATAGTTAAACACCAGTCTGGTCAAGTATCAGGCGCATGCGATGGAGATTAGAGGAATTTATGCACCTCTGATGGAACAACACAGATTTCCATGGGCCCATGCCTGCGAAGAGACATTCATCAGTTGATCAGAATATGAGAAAAGTCACCCTTTCTAGTGATATCTTGAGTTGACTGTTAGAAAAATTGTTAGGAGAGAACACCATGTGGTGAGTTTTTCTTTACTTATCTACACTTAGCCATTTTTTTCAGTTGAATTTTATGTTATAAATAAGAACATTGACCAATTAGTTAGGGGTTGATGGTTGTTTCAAGAAACTCTTTCTTTTTGGTTGTCAAGAATTATTTCCAAGTTACCGTTAATAGAGAAGTCCTTCTGGACCAGAGACAAAGTTATTTTCATCAAATGCATGTGTGATTGGATGTGGAAAAGAACTATTTCCTATATTGTTTCATGAATGATGTTGTAATGAGTAAGAACTATTTAAGATATTGTCAAGTTATCTAGTGCAATGTTTTGTTGTTCTTTAGTTTAATGATGAAGATGAATCATTTTGTTATCATGTGATGGATGATTAGTGTAGGTGAATTATTTTTCTTGCCATTATCTTATCACATATATGTTTTCTTTCTGATAATTAGTATCTCAGATAGTAATTGGATGCTCACATGGTTAACGTATTAGTACTAGGCATATGGTATAAACTTGTCGTATGCATGCTTGAGTAGCGGGTTATCCCAAGCTCATCCTCTTCTCTAGTAGTTAAACTTAATCCCATTTTGTTGCCAAGTTGGTTTATACTGGCTTACATCTTATATTGGTCCCACCTAAGAGAAAATAAAAAGAAGAGAAGGTCCAAACTGAAGGAGACTCCTTCACAAGAAAACCTAAAGGCCATTGATTAATCAGCTGAATCGCAAGATCTAGAGAACCATTCCACTATTAAACGTTGCAGAGTCTAATTGGGCCTTGGTGGCAGGTTTGGTTCCTACTGTTGAACTAAAGGGATTTAAGACCCATCAGCAAAATTGGCGCTAGAAGGAGGGCCAAAAGAATGAATGGCTAGATACATATTTCATATAATTTTTCAGACAACCGATAGATTCAAAACAACCCACATACATGGATAGTCATTCCCAAGAGAGCTTGCACACGCTGAGTACTCTCAAAATGAGTAACTCACCCCAGTCCAAGGAATACCCTTTGCACCCTGACATACCTTACACTCTTCCTCACGAGGAATTAAATCAATTCATAAGGATCACAAGAGCATACGCCCGATAGATCGCTGCGTTATCCTTGGCTCCGATACTTCCTCGAAGAAAACAACAAAGAAGACCAGTGGTTAATACTCTTGATGAGGTTCTCATGCACACGGTAGAAGAATTAATATATTTCACAATCCCCAAAATCTAAGATCCTCTTGATATGATACCCAAAATGCCAGTCGATGACATGTCTGAACCAGACGATTTTTTGGAAGAGGAGTTTAACTTAGAATCTGAAGATATGGAAGGCAACCATGACCATAATGAAGAAAGGGTGAACCCACCACTAAATAATCAACCCTGGTTGTCCAGAGATGCTTTGGCGGTCCCAGGACTAGTCCATAACCTTCCCCGACATCTAGAGAAGTTACTTCCTAAGTTCGACCCAGAAACCTCAAGATTGCCTGAAGATCATATCAAGAAATTTATACTAGAAATCAAACTTATGAACATCTAGAATGAATATGTAGTTTGCAATATTTCCCCCTACACTTCTGAGAACTCAACCTCAACATGGTATTTTAACCCACTTGTAGGATCCATAACTATCTGGAAAAAGTTTCAAAAGGATTTTTTAGATAAATTTTCCGAAGAAACCACTACAGGAGCTCTAATGTATGAACTGTTCGCATCCACCATGAGTTCAAAAGAGAAGGTTAAAGATTTCAATCAAAGATTCACAACCATATTAAACAAATTACAATGCGAAGGAAAACCAACTCAGGAGTTGAAAATTGAAGTATATGCTAATGCGCTCCCAACTTCTATTTCCATGTTTGTGAAGAGGGCTTCCGAACGGACCTTAGCTGAGAATTTTGAAGAATCTAAAACGATAGAATTCCAGATGAAAGGGTGTAAATAAGGCCAGGTCTCTTTAGTTAAGAAAGAAGTTCCACATCCTCCCAGGAGAGGATTCCTTCTGACTAGACCGCCAGGGAAACGAGTAGAACAGACTCTCGACAAGGGTAATGGAGACATAGAAGATCTACAATGCATGGTTAATAAATTATCAAATGAGATCATATACATGAAGAGAAACACAGGGGAAGGAAACCAAAACCAAAGGCACTATAAGCCTTTCTTTAGAAGGAACCCATCGATCAAAGCAATTGAACCTCCCCCAACTAACTTGAGTATTGATCTAGGGAATGTCACATCTAATTCTTTCTGTACTTATCACTAGGAAAGCCACTCTAAAAGAGACTCCCCTCAATCGTTGCATTCCATGAATTTGATGGCCAACCGGTTTTTAGATGAAGTTTCCCTAACTGAACTACCAAGTAGTTCGGTTATGAATGTTGTTGACCAGGAAGAGATTGACCCACTAGAAGATACAACCATGCTGATATGGGATCCTGTTCTAATTATGGCTTCCGACCATGGATGATTTTAGGGGCTAAACTTCGTTCATGGGCTAATTTTCCATGGTTTTTCCAAAAAACGAGATTCGCTATTTTAAAAATTATTGTCCCAAATTCTATAAGATAAAATGATTTTAACTTAAAAATCGCCAAAATTTTATAAAAACTATATAAAATCCTTAAAAGTTTGAATATTTTTACAAAAATATCGCCAAACATTTATAGTTGGAATATGAAGGATTAGTAATATTCACCAAGGTTTCTACATTTTAAAATAAATTTTCATCCTTAAAATCATCCCTGCTTCCGACGACCTATTTCAGGTTCAAGAACCACCCACAGAGGTCTCAGTTGTGCAAACTAGAATTAAAGGTCCTTCTGTCTCAAAGGACCCTACTACCACTCAAACGTCAGGGGAAAGGTCAACTCTCGATCACCTAAAAGCACCTTTTTCTCCCTGTAAGAACCTATTAGCATCCATACCCGAGAATAGCCCAAACTGGAGTACAACATAGTTGAAGATCTAAAGAAGTTGAAGGATAATATATCGGTCATGGACATATGCAGAATCCCTCAGCAAAAATATTTCCTGTTACAAGCTTTGAAATTAGTAGAAAACCCCATGACAAGTAATGAACAACAAAGAAATATAACATCCACAGATCTAGTAAATAAACCAACTATGAATACCTGCTCGAAAGATAAGAAGGGAAAACCTTTTGTCCCACCATTCCTCTTAACGTTTGAAGTCTTCAAAAATAACCTCCACAATTGTTTGGTAGATTCAGGAGCATCTTCCCATGTGATGTCCTTGTCTATCTGCAAAAAATTAAATGTTGTCCCTCTCAAGAGTGATAAACATGTAATACAACTACACAAAACCCAGGTCAAAGTCATGGGGGAACTCAGAGATGTAATGATCAGGATAGCGACACATCCTAAGTTTGTGCAAGTGATTGACATCATTGTAGTAAACATCTTAGAGGCCTATGGGTTATTACTAAGTTGATATTGGTCTGAGAAGTTAAATGGGTAATTTAGTATAGACTAGGCATACCTTTGGCTACCACTGAAGGGATACAAGAATATGATCGGAATTGATAGGGAGAGATACCTGAAACATACATTCATTGATGTAGAAACCCCGAACGAACCCTCATCCACTGATTTCTCTGTCTTGGGCAATTATTCATGCAATTCCTACTTCGGGAGCTTCTCCCCTCTTTCATATGATGTCCCTCTCACTCAGAATTCCGAAATGGTTTTTCAGGATAAATCACCAATACCGATAGAGGAAACCCCCTTCTATCAAGAACCTGTGCTGGAAATCACCGGACAAAAGATAGGAGGGAAAGAAAGTAATAAGAAGGAAGGGACGGTTATCTTTCACTCACAGATATGGACCATATATTTTGATGGATCTAAATCACAGAAAGGATCAGGGATGAGGTTCATCCTCATTGATCCAAAAGGCAAAGGTCATTTCCTGTCCTGTAGACTAGAATTTGAATGCACAAATAACACCGCTAAGTATGAATCTCTAGTACAAGGGTTAAAGAAAGCCATAGACTTAAACATCAAAGAATTGACGATTTTCAAAAACTCGTAGATTATCGTTGGACAAGTAAGGAATACAATACATTGCAATTCTCCGCACCTAAATAATTATCAATAGGAAGTGCATTAGATTAATAGAGCATTTTGAAGCTTTCAATATTACAGCGATCCCTAGAGCAAAGAAAATTCTTCATGATTCCCTGGCCACATCTTCTTCAAGGCTGTCACCTCTAGAGAATTATGAAGCCTCCCGATTCACTGTAGAACTACTCTACAAACCATCGGTGCCTAAAAACATTTCTAATTGGAAAGTCTTTGAAGGAGATGAACAGATCATAAACTTTCTGACTAACCAAGAAAATTTCAAACACTTATCTATTGACAATGAATTTTTATAGAAAAATTCAATAGGAACTGATCCTTGGACAGGTCAACCTATTGATAAATCGAAGTCTCACACAATCCCAAAAGGGATAGATAATTTGGAAAACCTTTTTGACCTGAAGGAATGATTTAATGGGCCTAAAAATGCAAAGATTGGTAGTTCATGTCCCTTGCATGAAACTATAAATGTAGGAACCCTGGAAAACCCAAAGAATGTGAATCTCGGTAAGAACATATCTAAAGAGGAAACAAAGGCTTACCTCAAAATGTTCAGACAATACCAATATGTCTTTGCATGGTCCTATAGAGATATGAAAACTTATGATACTCGCATCATTCAACACACTATCCCATTAAGACCCGAAGTGAAACCCTTCCAACAGAAGCTCCGAAAGTATCACCTATCCTTGGAACCTCTCATGTATCAGTAATTGAAGAAACTTTTGGATGCCAAAATCATCTTCTAGGTTAGAAAATTTGGTTCCTGTAAGGAAAAAGTATGGAGAAATCCGCTTATGTGTAGATTTTAGGAACCTCAACAAAGCTTCAAAAAACGACAATTACCCAATCCTGCCAATGGAGAAACTCCTGTAGACTGTGTCTGGTTTGGAGATCTTCTCTCTACTGTACGGTTTCTCAGGTTACAACCAAGTCCTGGTTTCAGAGGAAGATTGTTTGAAAACTACCTTCTGAACCAAGTGGGGAACCTTCGCTTATAAACACATGCCTTTTGGGTTAATCAACGCAAGGGTGACCTTCCAAAGGGATATGGACGTATAATTTTGGGGACTAATCAACAAGTGTGTGGTAGTGTATCTGGACGACATAACTGTGTATTCAAAGAATAGAGAAGAGCACATCCAACACTTAACTCATACTTTCGAAAGGTGTAGGAGATACAGTGTATCCTTAAATCCTAAGAAAACTATTTTTGGCGTCAAGGAAGATAAGCTGCTAGGCTAGATTATATCTCAATTAGGCATTCACATGTACCCAGAAAGGATTAAGGCCATATCTCAACTCTTGTTGCCTCACAACAAGAAAGTTATTTAGTCTTTTTTTGGACAAATTAATTTCATGAGGAAATTCACTCCCGATTTCACGAAAACTATCAAACCCTTACAAAAGATGATTCATAAAGATGTCAAATTTAAATGGGACAATGAACAAATAGATTCTTTCAGCAACATAAAAAATTCTATATCTCAAACCCCCATGTTGCGAAGTCCCGATTTCAATAGAGATTTCTTCCTCTATACTTTCACCTCCGACCAGTCATTAGCTGTGATATTGACTCAGAAGGATGATGACAACAATGAGGCCTTGGTGTCATTCATGAGAACTAACCTCCAAGGAGTCGAACTAAATTATCTTGTCGTAGATAAACAAGCTTATGCAGGTTATAAAGAAGTAAAACACTTCAGGCCTTATATCCTCAAGAACCATACTAAAGTAATTGTACCTCATCTTGCAGTCTACTCATTCACTCAACAAGAGATGGGGAAAAGAAGAAGGAACTGGATGGCAGTAGTTTAAGAGTTTGATCTAGATATAAAGCTTTCCAATCTAGTTAAAGGACAAGGGTTATGCAAACTTGTGGCTGAAGCCCAGGACCAAGTTAATGAACACTTTGGATGGGAGAATGAAATGCAATTATGGTGTGGTGAAGTTTCATACATCTCCCCATGAAAAGAGTCTTGGTACGAGAAGCTAACTTCTCTCTTACACCATGGGACTTGCCCAGAAAGTCTCAAACCTAGGGAAAGGAGAGCTCTTAGGTTAAAATCCACACAATACCACCTCATAAATTTGGTACTCTTCCGGGTTAATTTTGATGGGGTACTCTTAAGATGTCTCGAACAAGAAGATGCAGAAAAAATTGTGAAGGATCTCCATGATGGCCGTGGCGGTGGACATTTCATAGGAAACACCACTACTCATAAGATACTGAGAGATGGTTATTATTGGCCCACCTTGTTCAAATACACCCACACTTATGCTAGAAAATGAAAAACCTTTCAAATAAGTGTTGGGAGAGAGAAGAGAGTGGCAGTCTCACTCCAACCATTGACTATATCTAGGCCTTTTGAGAAATGGAGGTTAGATATCATAGGAGAAATCACACCCAGTTCTTCAAAACAACATAAGTATATACTTACCGCCACCGATTATTTCACGAAATGGGCAGAGGCCATCCCTCTGACCCATGTAAATGAGAAGGTGGTAATCCAATTCATAGAACAGTTGCTGATCAAAAGGTTTGGGGTCCCCTCTGTCCTGGTTTTTGATAATGGAACTTATTTTTCTTCCAACTATTGATAGATTTTTCTCTGGACAATGGAATCATAATTAGTTACTGTGCAAATTATTATCCACGGGGAAACGGGGTGGAAGAATCAACCAATAAGAACCTAGTGAGAATATTAAATAAGACGGTTGAAAACAACCAAAGGAATTGGCATAATTTACTCCATAACGCTCTATGGTATGATAGAGTCATAACCAATGAAGCTATAGGAAATTCCCCATACATTCTGGTGTATGGGCTGGAAGCCCTTCTCCTGAACAAGCTTTATATCCCATGTCTTCAACTAGCCAAAGATTTTGAAGGACAACCTTCATCAGTCATACAACAAAGAATTGACACTCTGCTCATGCTAGAGGAAGAAAGGGAAAAGGATAAATCAAAGTTCATGGCCCACCAGTAGATCGTTAAAAGATGGTTTGACAAGCATAAGTCTAAAGAGAAGGATTTTGAAGTAGGGGACTTGGTCCTAAAATAGGACAGAGAAAATGAGCCTAAAGGCAAACACTCTAAGTTTCAGAATCTATGGCCCAGGCCTTTCTAGGTGTCTTAGAAGATTGGGGCAAGTACTTATCGGTTACATAATCTGAGGGGGAAACCTGACGCCCTCCCAGTAAATGGCCAGGACCTAAAACAATATTTCCATTATATATATATATATATATATATATATATATATATATATATATATATATATATGAGTTTTATGTTTTGTATGCGTATTTCATGAGTTGTTTCATCTAGGTTGACTACAAATTACTTTTGTTTTTTATTTTCTTTTGATGTTTGATTTCCACACTTTTGAAGGTTTTGTTTAGCAAGACAATGGTTGAACTCAAATCATGCGACATAGTGAACTCTGTTCCTAACTCATTTCTCACATACAACACAAGGAAGCGTCAAGGAAACTACAGTTTCTTTGAAGAGTCCTCTATCTAACCCGTGCAGATGAACAAATCTGGAGAAATGCAGAAAGGTCTACCTAGTGGTATGGTGAAACCTTACAGGAAAGTTGGAAAGATGAAAAGGACTCCATGAACCCTGAATATAAAGCTAGCAAAATGGTTCACTTTAAACCATCTCACTTTGAAAATTAAATAGACGTCATCCTCTCCCACTCACTCAAGGAATTTTGCCGAAATCAAATTTAACTATACCAAATGAGTGAATAGTGAGAGAGGGTATGCACATATCTCCTTCGGGGCTATGTATTCTCACTGGTAGTGGAGCAAGGTATGTGATGTCGAGGTGACTCCGTCGGGGCTATGGATTCCCGCTGGCAGTGGAGCAACACCATAGCAAGTGATTAAAGCTAACTAAAGGCTTCATGCCAATGAATACTTTACTAGATTTTTGTCAAAAAGGGCATGAGTTAGGGTTATAGGAAATGAAGGAGGAATAAAAGTTAAAAACCCCACAGGCAGACCTAGAAACATCAACTGGAGAATTTCAAGTGCAAGGGTAAACAAAGCTCTGATTTACATCCAGTAAGGGTCTCCACTAGCTTTGGTATCATCCAAACATAAAGGAGGAACAAAGATTCTTATTTCACCCAGTAAGTCTCCATTTGTTGAGCACTCAACACACCCTAAAAATCCTATGTTAAATTTTACTTTTTGGGTATCACTTGATCTTTTGCACTGTCTGATTCTACTTCGGTATGAAAAATGATGCCTTTTCTTATCACTTTTGTTTCTCAGTTAAGTCTCTCAAATTTTTCTTGAGCATGCGAAAACACATAACTGAAAATACTAACACTTAATTAAAGAATCAATAGTCAAGACTTATCCCCAACACGCTTAAGAAATTCGGCATCAGAAAGGATTAAGCATGAAAGGAAATCATTCAAGATAATTGAGGTCATCGAGTGCCTATATTTGTTGGCTTCGACAAATGGAATTTGTTCTTCAACAACAAGCGTCACTCAAGGATATCACAGACGATCGATCCCTTTCGAGGTCGGTAAAAGGTGACAAGAGAAAGTGTCGAAAGAAAAATGAAATAATGTCATCGATCGCCGACTTCCAAAATGTTTTTGGTATCGGGAGATTTCAAGGATGTAACCCATAAGGGAACTATGCGGTGGAAATATCTCTGAAGGTCGATCCCCGATAACTTCGACATTGATGATTTTTTAGAAGAATATCCTGTAGAGGACGTGATAAGTCAATCCCCGATCACTGACCCTCGATAAATTTCGGCCTTGACAATCCCAGGTTTATTTTAAACACTCGCCTCCTGTCAAAAAAGGCTGACTCCCATTGAGATGCATGATCAAACCGCCTGTCCTCATCCACCATCTATCATTTCCCAAGTGATTAGACATACGATCTAGTTCTCCCCTGAGTCGTTACTAGCTCTCAATACCCACGTCGCATCCGGAACGAGTTCTGCCACATCAACACCATACGATGAAATCAGTCGGCGTCAAAGGTTTCTCAGGAGGATACCAATGGGAACATACATAAGGATATCACCAATTCCCGATCTACCCATTAAGAAAATGATGCAATGGAATGTTTTAGCTATAAGATACGATGGATCCAAAACATTTAAAGAACTAATTAATTCAAAAAATCTCACATTAATTGCTAATCTGTGCACGAATCAAAAGGACCATTTGAACCTATCAATACCACACATCACCCTCCGTGCCCCCACTGTCGACCCACGTAGAATTTATTTGCAGAGATTTAGTGGTAGATTGTTTTGAATCTCACTCATCACTCGAATTAATTGATTGATATGACTAGTAGGATCTCTCCCGTTAAATCCTCTTGAATCTTTTTTAAACGAGATTGTTCTGTGCGCAAAGAAGTTCAGAACTTCCAGATGAGAGAGATGAGAAATCCAGAGAAAGATTCCAAGGTCCAGTGAGTATTAAACAACAGTTTTAGCAACACGACACCAGTAAGGTGATGGATTTGCGGTGGAGAGAGGATAAAAAGTTCACCAATTGGACCTTCAGATGGTACCCTATGACCAACCTAATGGATTCGTACATCTATCTAATGGTCCTCCTTTGCTGATTGCATGGGGAGAAAGACTACTCTAGGTTTTCAGAGGCTTGGATTCCTTTAGCTTATATTGTAGCGATTTTCAGAATAGGTTTTAACTTGGGTGCCATTATTTTCAAACAAATGAGCACCTGCATACGACAAGCTCAAACACCAAAGGAAGGAGAGAGTCCATCTTTCTACATGGAATCTTATCTATTGGATGTCATCTGTGCCAGAAATGTCTTTGCCGGAATGAACTTAATATGGAACACCTCAGAACTCCTGGTCCATGTATATTTCGGCATCTTGTGGGAGAACAAGTACAAGAAATCCTACTCTCTCATTTGTGATCAAGTTGTCGCACATGTTCATTATTTACTATTCAAGAAAGAGTGCCCAAGACTGTCGGATGTGGCCAAAAAGATTATATCAAAAGTTGGCCACTGGTACCTGGATGAGAACAATACCTACGTCAGGGTTTTCGGAGCCACCGGAGAACCACATCTATTACCTGTGTATGTTCTCGATCAACTAGTAATTGGAGAAATCTGTTACCAGACCATCCTGCAAGGTTATAATGCTACTATGGTAAAATATAAGAAGTGGGTGTTCATACCTTATGGATTCCATATAGGTTTATACATGGTAAAAGAAACTGCTCAAGCCAAACAGGAAGGGTTGAATCAATTGGAGTTGTGATTCCAGATTGGTTACTTTCACAAGAAAAACCCAAAAGGTTTAGTCCCGAAGCACGCATCACAAACATCTTCCTACTGGCCATACTCCCATGACAAGTTTGAAGATGAGATATTCAACGAAAATTCTCAAGACTGAGATGAGGTGATGGCAAGGATGGTTGACCCCAAGGAAACCCAGTTCAAGGCCATGAGTTTGGATGAGCAAGAAACAGTCCTGGAACATTTGACTCAAGAGGTCCTTAGGGCCAGAGAAGAAAGGATATAATCTTAATCAGTCGAAGCGGTGGAAGCTCCCCAAGAATCCAATAGAACACCAAATATTTCCCAGGTAACCCCGCACTACTACATATGGGCAGATTATTCCACAAAAAGTTTCCATGCTTCAACTAGTTTCATATTTTTTTTAAACAGGGTGGGATTTTCATCTCTATTGCTACGAAAGTTTGTCGCAATATCGACGGAAATCTTATTTAAATCTAGTCGAAATTTTCGTCGATATAGCAATGAACTTTCGTGGCAATAACGACGCAAATTTTGCCTATCTCATTGGTCGGTGTTAATGACTAGTTGACTATTTTATCTATATATACATGACTTTAAGAGACTTTGTGACACAATTGCTATAGTTGTGACACTGTTTTTGTCTTTTGTTTGAGTTGTTTATTTTTTCCGTCACCCACCGGTTGAACAAATCCAATTCTTGATCTACATAGCTCAGATTTTGAACTTGCAAGGTTAGTATGTTATTTTTTATTGATGTACTCATTTACTTTTATTTTTTTTTTCAAATGTCCAAATTTCATTTAGCTTGTTTTTTCCTTGATAATTTATTATAATATGTGTAGTACCATATTTCATGTCTTTGGTTTTTGGATCTAGTTAGTATAGTCTATGGAAAAGGGTATGTGGATTCCATAATATTCTAGGTTTATGGAATCCACATACCCTTTTCCCTTCAATTGTAGCTATAATCTCTCTCTCTTTTCATTGATAAAGATATGGAATTTCTCTTGAAACTCAACCTTGATCGATGAAATGATAGTAATTGATTGTCATTTTCTTCTCTCTTTTAATTTTTAAGACCTAACAAAAAAACACCAACAAATCTTGATTGAAGCTTTGATACCACTTGTTACATCCCTAGTACCCAAAAGGGATCACACTTGCATAAATTGAAAATAATATAACAGTGGCAATAACGGTTGGGATACTTGCACACCTAATGGTTGGCAGCTAGCACTTACTAATTCAATTAAATGAAGGAGGAAATCTCCATGAATAAAATATTGAAGTTGATTGTTATATTGATAAATGATCATTTATGGTATATATAAGATAGGGAGGAAACTCATGTTTATAACAACAAGGGTAATAGCTGCAATTAATATATTGTAACATTTCCCTCTTCTGCATATAAATTAAGAGAAATATTAATAACATTTCCCTCTTACACATAAATTCTTTGCTATCCTCAACATATTGTAATAAATAATGGGTAGGTTGGCATTAGTGACAAGATAACCTGTTGATATTACATATAATTATTAATGTACGAGAGATCATCCATTATTTAAGCATTCAAAACAAAACCCAAGACTAAATATTGTGGTTGATGTGATCGGGTCTGTACATTTTGCAAAACAAAGTACGAGAATTTCCATTATTTAATCATGAAAAACAAAACCAGAGACTAAATGTTGTGGTTGATGTGATCGAGTGTGTACATATGGATGGTGGAGAAAGTGCTATATTCCCTACTTTAGTAGGGACTAATAAGATAGATAAACACTAACCCTAAACTTATGTTAGGTATATATGTCGTTATTATATAAAGAAAACATTTGTACACATATGACCTTATTATAAAGATGTTATTTATGTCGTCATGATGTTGACCCTCTACACATATGATCACCTTATTACAAAGATGTTGACCTTATTATAAAGATGTAGGTCATTGCAAATAAACATATCATAATCAAAACAAGTAGCCAAAATATAAAAAATTGACAACTTAATGTTTGGTATGGTGTAGGTAAGACAACTACTTGTCAAGACAAGGATTTGTCACAATGAACGAAAATAACAGGAAGCTTGCTCGGTTAAGAGTGGCATTAGAGGTGAGGGGCGATGGAAAATGTTATTTCCCTTACTATGATTGCAGAGGCTTGCAAAATAGAATACTTTTAATAACAAGAGCCCAAAAAAATTGTAGGGAGAAGGGGCACACTGAAGGGGGTTATGAATATCTTCCCTTGGTAATAGGATTCAATATTTAATGTATTCTCTATAATAATCAATATGTCATGAATTTTAGTAATATTTATTATCGGGATTTTTATATTTTATATACACACTAACTTTTCTATGTTATTTTTAAATATATAGACGATGCCCCCAAAGTGTCAACCTCCAGAGCGTTATTTTCCAAGTACTAGCAGAAATGCTACTTTACATGGAGATGAACTTCAAGATTAGAATATTGAAGCTTCTCATCAAGTTATTAATGATGATATGGATGGAGATAACATTAGTGTTTCAAATCAAGAATATGAGATACATAGATTGATCCAAGACACATTTTCTCCAATGGATGAGGACAACCAGGATGATAGTCATGATGTTGATCCTCTACTCAAGAAGTCACATCAACCTCTTTATGAAGGCTCAAAAACAAATATTTTATCTGCTATATTGTTGTTGGTGAACCTGAATGTTTTGAATGGTTTATCAAACACATGTCTCACATATATACTAAAGTATTTAATTTGTTAATTATTTATACCTGCATGTTCACAAATACTTAAAAGGTTCAATTTTTTCCTATATTTCTATTGTTTTCTAATTTGTAAATTAGTATATTGTATGATATATTGATGATGAATATTGTTTACATTGAATTATTGTTTAGAATTTTGTAGATTGTTAGGTGATGTTCTATTACCGACGTCAAATATTTGTCCACGCACATATCGAGAAATATCCGTGATTATGAAAGAAATTGGAATGGACTATCAGACTATTGATGCATGTCCTAATGAAAATATCATATATTATGGACAATATGCATTAGAAAATGAATGCCCAAAATTTCAAATAAGTAGATATCGAACCGATAAAGCATCAAAGAAGGTGTCTCGCAAATTTCTTCGTTATATTCCGATAATTCCACATTTCCAGCGGTTGTTTAGGTGCCAAAGTATAGCACAATTTATGGATTTCCATGCAAAGAACAGAAGTCGAGACGATGTTCTTTGAATGCCTGTAGATGTTTTTTCATTGAACTACATTGAATAAAAGTGGTCAATTTTTAAAGAAGAACCTCGTAATGTTAGACTTTCGTTGGCAGCTGATGGTGTCAATCCATTTGGAGAGCTTCGTTCTACGTACTCAGTGTGGATTTTTTTTGTTATAAACAATAACCTTCCTCCTTGGATGATGATCAAGAGAGAGCACACAATGTGGGCAATGATTGTTCCAGGTTTTTAATTATCTTTTATTTGCTTTAAAGCATGACAAAATATTTCATTTCTTTGTTCTGTGCATGGTAATTATTTCTTTTATATATCACAAAATCTAGATAAGTATAATTAATCATGCAGTAGGTTGAACCAATCAGGTAGGTACCAGGTTAAAGATATGAACGTATATATTGATCCTCTCATCAATGAGTTCTTGAATTTATGGGCTGGCGTCACTATGTATGACATCTCTAGACCAATAGGGAAAAGACGATTTCAATTCCATGGAATACTATCATGGACAATTCATGATGCTCTCGGGTTAATACATTTTTGTGGTATATTGTTACTTTATTTTTGTGATTTAATATTATATATCTTTTTTGAAAAAATCATGCATTATTTCAAATTGTAACTCTAATTTGACGCTACATTTATTTATATATCTTGTAGGTGTTAAAACAAAGGGTAAATTTTCATGCCCAGTTTGTGGTCCTGGGATAAATCTCGTCGTTCAAGGAGTTTATCAAAGGAAGTGTTTGATGAGTATAGGCACTTTCTGTCTAAGAACCATAGTTATTGAACTATAGACAAAGCAAAGTTCAATGGTAAAGAAGAAAATGGAAAAAATCCACGAAGAATGACACCTCGCCTATGGAAGTTGGAATATATTAGAAATCGTCAAGGTACGCAAATTATTTATGTATGACCTATTATATAAATCTTTGGTTAATTTCATTAGTATTAAATTCATTTTGTCCCATTAATTAGTGTTAATTTCAATTTGTTGATGTTTCATGAATGTCGTTAAGGAACGAATGGGCTTCCACGAGGAATGAAAAGTTACCTGATGCAATTCAGTAGATTTCCATACTACGAGCACCTACAAATAGTTCATTTGTTTGATACAATGCATATCGGGAAGAACATAACATAATTGTTATGTCGAATATTAGACGGAAGGGCTGACAAAGAGAGAATTGGAAAGATTTGTTGTGACATATGAGAAGCTAATCATGCCTTGCAAAGTGTTATTATTAATTCTAATGGCGATTCTGAACAAAATACTAGTCTTCCTTGGTTATTGATGGAGCAACAGAGAAATATTGTAAAAGAGGTCATTCGAAAAATTAGGTTTCCGACGGGGTTTTCGTCGAACATAGAAAATATATTAACTAAAAAAGGTGATTTTGGCGGGGTTAAAACACATGTCTGGCATACATTCATTAAGGTAATTAGTAGGTTATAATGCATTTTTTTATTGGTATGCATTTTTTGGAAACAAATAATAATTATTTGTTTTTTGTTACAGTATGTTCTACCTTTATCTCTCCCAGATGACTTTGACAACAACATAAAACAAATTATTTATGTACTTGGCAAATACATGAGGTAAGTAT
>ML831811.1:8636-37555 GCA_009831015.1 Picea engelmannii | reverse complement strand
TGAATGTGAGAGGGGGCGAAGAGAAATAAAGAGAGGAGGGATGGAAAATGAGTGTTTGAGTGTGTGAGGGAGGGAGAGGGAGAAAAAGAGAGTGGGTAGAGAGAGAGAGAGTGAGAGGAAGGGGGGAGAGATAATGGGGAGGGGTAGATGTATGAGAGAGAGAGCATAGAGATAGTGAGAGGGAGGGGGGAGAGAGAGAGGGAGGTAGGAGGGGGTGGAGAGAGAGTGAGACTGATTGTGAGAGGAAGGGGGGAGATAGAGGGAAGGGAGGCTAGATAGATATAAAGAGAGAAATGGGGGGAGAGTAGATGAAAGAGAGGGAGGAGCATATAGTGAGAGTGAGACTAACAACAATGAGAGAGAGAAATAGGTGGTAGATGTAGGACATAAAGAGAGGATATATAGTGGGAGGAAGGGGGAGAGACATAGGGAGGATTGGGGTAGAGAGAGAATGTGTGAGAGTGAGAGGAGGGGGGGGGAGATAAAGAAAGAGAGGGGGGATACAAAAGGAAGGGGTGGAGAGAGAATGAGACTAATTGTGAGAGGAAGGGGGGAGATAGAGGCAAGGGGGGGTAGAGAGATATAAAGAGAGAAATGGGGGATATAAAGTGTGAGTAAGAGAGAATGGAAGGAAGATAGAGGTAGAAAAAGAGGGGAGCTAGAGAGAGGTAGAAAATGGAGGGAGGTAGAGAATATGTTACACCTCAAAATTACTCACTTCAATAGTGTCGTAAGTGTCTTCATTACAAGTGTTGTAAGTGTCGCATCTTGTCTACAAGTTTCACATATTAACTACAAGTGTTGAAGGTGTCACAAACAGTATACTGCCATATTTCCCATGTCGTGCCTCTAACTACATCACAAAGACACTTGAGACACCCCAAAGACTATTTTTGAAGAAGAGAAGTTGCTTGATAGGGAGTACAAACCTTTTGCCATTGAAAAAGCCACAAAAAAATGGATTTTTGAGAGGAGCGCTCCCCTACCCACTATCAGGGAGTGCTGGCACTCCCTGAGACTCTCTGGGGGAGTGTTTGAGCACCCTATGCACTCATCCCAAAGATATCTCAAGTGGTTGGACCTCTCCAAGGTTATATAAGGATGCCTTCTCATGGTGAAAGGTATAGTGGAGACTAGATATTGATACCAAACTTATGATCCTGTAAGTGGTATTGACAGAAAACAATGGAGATTGAGAATTATACCTAACTTATGATCTCATAAGAAGGTATTGACATGGAAAATATTGGAGATTTGAAACTTATGATCTCATGAGTGAGATTCCATAAAATCAATCAGTGGAGATTACTTGAGCAAAGGGGTTGGACAAGGATAGATGGATGAAGTTGTTGAACCTTCATTCAAAGGATTGTAAGTATCTTAACTTGTTCTCATTAATAATCAATGCTTGGCCTGTTTCTTTCAAACTTGTGCTTGTTCCATACAAGTTTGTATGCAGTATATGGATATATTATTGAGCTAATATTAGTAGAGTAGGAAGTATTTTGTACCTTTTTTTGTCCTATAGGATCTATCAGGGAGCTCAGGATCGTAGCTCAACCAAGACTTTGCAAGGACAAACGTCATTAATAAGGTACATATATTTATCCTTCTCTTTAATTTATTATCTTGATTAGATATAAAAGGAAGTCAGTGTCCATGTTAAGAACTTTTTTGTCTTGGTCTTAGCAGTCTAGAGACCAAGAGGGAATCCACTTGTCCAGAGGGGGATTCACCTACAATAGAAATTGGCAACTCCACTAGGGAGGAAATCTGATTTTTGTTTCCATTCCCAGATCTTGTTTTGGCCCTTTTCCCACTGATGTTATATTCTCCACATTGTCTTTTTTATTCTTAGATTTGTTTGATTGCCTCTTTATGTCATTAGGATCACCCTGATTGACTGAATTTCCTTGAATTTTTGAGTTTCTAGGAAATTTTGTGAGATTTTGTAGTAGAGCGCTCCCATGCCGTTGTTAGAAGAGTGCCAACACTCCTTGGTGGTCTTACATAGATTGTTGGAGCACTCTAGTACCCCTTACACCAGAGCGCTATCCCATTTTCAGTGAAAAACCCTTTAGTTTTTCAAATTTCCGGGTTCATTGTTTTTCCTTTGCACTTTCTCAGGGTCTCATACTCTTAGTCCATCTTGGTATTGGATTTCAAACACCTAATTTATGATAATTTATCCTCTTTTGTTTGGATTTTTTGACATTTGTCCTTACTTTGCAATTTGTCCTTCACGATTTGGAGTCAATTTGTCGTTTTCTTCTCATTTATCTGAATGAGTGAAAAATTTGTAAGGGGTTTCAAAGGTCTTTTGTACTTTTCTTTCTGATCTTTGAGTCATCTTTTCCAAGATCTTTCTCCTTCCTTTTGAGTTTTTGGCTTTCTATTTCTTGTTTGATCACAACAAGAGTGTCTTTTGGTTTATGTGAAGTTTGCTTCGAGATTGCTTAAATTTCAAAACTCTTGAAGTCCGATTAGCATAAGAATCTTTACATCTACTAGTTATCAATCACATACAAAAATATTAGCATTGCATTGGATTCCTTATCGAGGAATATTGCATGAGGTCATTTCATCTTGGTGTTTGACAGTGAAAGGAAAATCCTTCTCCTTCCCTTAATCAGACATTCATTGAAAGAAAAGATTGCTTATCATTTCTTATGCATTTTTTGGGAACTGAGTCATAATATCGTCAGTGTTCACTCTCATACACCTTTGAGTAAACAACAACCACTAAAATCAACGCTTAACTAAAATTTATCAAACTTTTTACATCTTTGTTAGCAAACCTACATTAGTTTAAGGTGTAGGGATTTGAAATAAGGTTGAAAGGATAACTTTCCAAACCTATCAAACAAACTTAGCATCTTGCGATAGTGAGAGAAAATCCAATTGTCATATAGGCTTTCTGGGATACCCCTCTCACATAGGGGTTACACACGAGGTCGTATTCGGGAGAGTTATGAAGATTATCCCTCCGTGGTTCAATTGTTTGTAGTGGTCGGATCATATATTGGGGATCACTTGAGGGTATACCCACAATTATATGTGGGAGCCTCTCGAGTTGATTTTGGACTTGTTATCCTGCCCATATGTTCAGATCAGACTGTTGATTGTACCCGCCCAGGGGATGACTGCGAGTTGGTGACCTTAGTAGCCATAATCTTTAGGGTCTCACACATGGTGACAATGAAAGGAAGTCTCACTGTACCTCGAACAGACGTTGGTAAAATTCACTCAGGCTCCTTGGAGGGTAAATCCACAATTACTGCGTGGAAGCTTGCACCAAGGCATAAGTCTGTTAAGCAGGTCGCCAACGTAATTGATCCACCCACTCTATCCCTGCCCCTTCCTATTTTGATCTTGCGATGTTGGATTTCATCACCAACTAGTGGTTTCATTGTGGGAAGATTTTGTTTGATTGTTTGCTTCTCAGATTCATAATGTGTGTTGGTTGTGTTACTTAGTCGACCTTAGGTCGAGTCAGTGTTAATGGCATCAAATCCTAAGAGTACCAATGGAGGAACCCCTTCTCCTAGGGAACCTTATACCTTTCCTTCGTTTGGAAACTTTGGTCCTCCGTACATTTCCACACTGAGTCTTATGGGACTCACCATTGTATTATCGGTTTGATTATTCCCCACTCCGGTGATCTCGAATCCTCCCAATATTTCAACTGCACCTAATACTTTATATGTCAGTACACCACCCACACATGAACCTTGCGTTGACTTTTTTCCTTCTTAACCCATTAAGTCTCCTTCCATTTCTCCTTCTTCGCCTAGTGAAATCTCTAAAGCAAGTAGCCAGGTTGATCAGAAGAAGAAGAAACATAAAGAGAAGAAGAAGAAGGGCCCGAAAAGGACCAAGGCCCCAACAACATTAGATGTTGGATCCAAATAACCAGTTACTATTAATAGTACTATGAGTGTCGATGAGGTCAACAATATTAAAATGAAGAATCTGAAACCCAAATTCCCTTGCAGTCTTTGTAAGGGTGACCACTTTCTAAGGGATTTCCCTGGTATTCCCAAGGTCTTAGAAATGTGGTCCTCCACGTCATTGACCTCTTCTGGTCATGCCAGTGATACCCCATCAACTAGTGATGTTAAGTTTGATAAGAAGAAGACAACTGTCAAATTCCCTTGTATGTTATGCAAAGGTGATCATTATTCTCACCTTTGTCCTCGCATGGACGAGGCTTCTTCTATTTTGGAAAAACTTCAACTTCCAAAAGGTAATTGTAATCTTTCCCCCAACCCATCATTAGTTGATGGAATGGTTAATCCAGTTCCATCCCAGGTTAGTCCGGTTAATCAGGTGGTCAATCTAGTTTCATCCTCGATTGAACCACAAACCCAAGTAGCTAATCTAGTTCCATCATCGATCAACCCTACTCTTCATCAAAAGAGTGTAACCCAAGTAGTCGATCCATTTTCATCCTCGTTCAAACCCACTCTCCTGTTATAAAGTGACACCAAAGCAGTCGATCCTTTTCCACCCATCGACTCCATTCTTCCCTTGAAGAATGAAACCCAAGTGGTCGATCTTTTTCTCTCATTGGTTGATCCCACTCCTCCTTTGATGGGTGCCAAAGTGGTTGATCCAGTCCCTTCCTTCGTCAGTCCAACCCTTCCTCTAAAGAGTGCCTGTGTGATTGATATGAATCCATCATTGTTCAATCCCACTCTTCCTCTTAAGAGTGCCTGCGTGGTCAATTTGATCCCATCATCGGTCGATCCTACTCTCCCTCTAGAGAGTAAACCCAATAATACCCATGTTTTTCTCATTGATACAGAATCTACCATGCTGGGGGGAATTCCTCATTCTCCCGTGAAACCCCCTCTAAGTAATGAGGCCATCATTTTTGATTGGGGGGCACTAACAGGACCTCGTCTTCCCTCTCACAATCCTTTCCAGATTACAATATAGGTTTGTGGTCGGGACGTTCCTCAAACATTGATAGATGAAGGTGCGTCTATTAGTATTTTGTCCTTTGTTTCTTGTCACGCTTTGGGTTGTTCTCATCTTGCACTAGTTACATAGAATCCATTAGCTTTTAACAAAAGAACTAGTCAACCTTTAGGGACCCTTCCTCAGTTTCTAGTAACTTTTGGAGGGAAAACTGTCTTTATTGATGTCATGGTAGTTCGAGACCCCTTGGATTTCTCTTTACTCCTTGGGGGAGATTATGTCTATTCCATGAAATATGTTGTGTCCACTCTATTTCGTGTGATATATTTCCCTCACGATGGAATAATTGTGACTATTAATCAACTTTCCTTCATCAGTCCTGACTGGATTACCTCCCTGAATGGTTCTTATATGACGACAGTATCACCCCTACCGCATGTCAATTATGTGGCGTTGTCTCACATGACTTCAAATTTTGATGATTTGGATCCAGTAGTTGACATGGTGATCTCTTCAGTAGGGATATTGGAGCCTGATCTCCTTACCCCTGTCACGACCCTCAACATGTGTTCCTTCCAGAGTGATTTTCTTCCATATAGTGAATATCTCTTCGAACCCATGATCGAATTTTGTCCCTTGACATGGTGTTCTTCCAAAGCATTATTTTCTTGGAAGCCATGATCAAGAAGTGGTCACAAGAACAATTTATCTTCTCTATGGAAAGCTTGTGAAAAAATGAAACAGAAGCCTTGAGCATAGTTTTCCTCTCTGTAACAAGCTCGTTAAAAAATGAAACAACAATCTAGGGATTGAACCTGGAGCCGTGAGCATAGTTTTTTTCCTGTGTCAAGCTCGTTAAAAAATGAAACAATCACCTCTCCTATCAGGTCGAGTATTTCGCCAAATATCGTAGATGTTGAGTCAAGTATTTTGTTAGCTATCGTATTTGAACCTTCATTTCATCTACCTATATCCTTTTTCTCCATCTAGTACAAAAATTGGTGACAACCTCGAACTCGGTGAATCAATTGAATCTTGGAGGGCATGTCTCCAACCTTTGATGATCATGTTGGGGTTAAGCCACTAGCTTTCGAGATGGGGGCATACCGATCTTAGTCTTTGTTCTTTCTCGTTCTTGTAAATCCATGAGAATGCAACCGGGTAAACTTTTATCTCTTTTTCGGACCTGCATGGATAAACGAAAAAGGAACTCCCTAGAGTCGTCTTTGAGCTCTTTTTAGACTCTCTAAACATGAAAAGCTTGCCGAGTGATCTTTCTTCCTTTCCCACTCGTTAAAAGGTTTGAAAGGGAGTCTTTCGAGTGATAATTTATCTCTTTTTTTGCCTCATGAGACTAACATTATGAAAAATGACAAAATTGGAGTCGTCTTTAAGTTGTTTTCAGACTCTATAAATATGAAAAACCACCGAGTTTACCTTCTCTGGACTCATTAAACAATCATACATTGAAGGGACCATATGGGACTGAACCCTTACTTCTTCCAGTTTGTTAAACAAAGGAAGAGGGACTTACCTAAGATGAGTCATATCAAGCATGTGTTACCCTCCTCAAGCTCGTTAAATTAAAAAGAGGTACTTGTCTATCTGGATGGGGGGGAAATTGAAGGAATCAAGCCAAACAATTTTTGAGAACACTACCATTAACTCTTATGGTCTCCCTTGAACATGACACTTTGTCTTTGCACACATTTTAATCCATTGAACCTCTGCACTGAGCCAATCCTATGAGTTTATTTTAGTCCTTTGGCTCACCTGACGAAAGTCCCAACATCCACTGCATCATCAAATTTTGGTCCATGTGAATTTTCTGTTGTTGTGCCTCAGTGTTCAAGGGAAGTATCTGCCTCGAGAGTCAACAATCCCAAATATCTTGTTTCAATACCCATGTCAGTCCATGTTCATTTGATCTACTAATTACATCTCTATGTCTATTTCGTGTCATTAATGGGGGATACATCAAGTCCCTCCTTCGACGAGTCTATTCCTGTCGACTTCAACATATTATCTAGGAGCTAAACTTAGAAACCAGTTAGTACCTTGGGACCTACATGCCTCAATGGCAGGCCTCCTCATGTACAATAGTGGGCTTACATCATAGACCTCTGATCGGATGATTCCACGGATGTTCGACTTCATCTGATCTATTCACATTCGTCAGAATGTACTAGAGTACCTTGGGAATCATTGACATAAATGGTGATCTCTGTTGTTCCTGAGTCTGTACTTAAGGCTTAAAAGTACAGTGTCAAGGCATCTAAAAGTGGGTAATAGGTGTAGAAGAGGGAAGCGTGAACCTTTCGGTAAAGGAAACTAGGGAATATTCCTACGTTGGTGTTGTCTAGCTTCCAACTGTTCCTGGATAGTTATGTCTCGTTCAATGGCTGCCCATGACTGTTCAAGTTCGGTCTGGTTAGTTTTTGTTTTAAGAATGGTGTTGTAGAGGTTTAAGGCATTGTGCGTTTGATTCAATAGTCCAGGTTCAACATTAGGTTGAGTTGGTACAGGAACTGTCATGGGGGAACAGTAAAGGTAGAAAGGAATTCAAGAGAGATTAAGTGCTGCCTCAGTTTGGTTGTATAAAAGAGAATTTACGGTTGCAGAAATAAAATATGGATGCAAATCTAAGGCTCATTCCCGTAACTGTATTATATTTTAATAAAAGGTGTGAAGTGTGAGAAACAAATTTAGCTGTATATAACGCAAGGCTCCTGTCAAAGGGAAATCTCACATATAAACAGAAGAGGAAATTAGTAAGGAAATAACTGACGTAGCATAGAATATATATATAATTATGAAAATGCAGATTGGTCTTACACCCACTGATAGCTGGTGCAGAGGAAAGACAATAAACAATTACAGAAAACCAAAATTCATTCGCTATAGTAGTGCTCGTACTAAAGTATAACGAAGCACATCAATTAAGAATATGAAATGAAATGGAAAAATGAGATACAAGGAAGAAAACTTGTAATACAGTAGTGATGGAATTGAGAATCTCCAGATCTGCTTGTATTAACTCTCAATGTAAAAACTCTATTACAAACGACTAAAAAAGGTCCAGCCTTTTTTATTTCTTTTAGGGATATATTTATACAATTTTTTACAAAGTAGGTAGAATCTCAATAGTCACAAAATTTTGGTTATGACAGAGAAGAAAGAAATTACTCCATTTCTCCTACTCTGTCCTCACTTGGTGCCAGGTGTTTGTCATTGAGAGAGCCCGGTACAAGCGATACACCTTTCAACAAGTTGAAATATTAGCCACGATGGTTCGGCTTGACAACTGGCTTCGAAGAAGTAGCATTCACGGGCTAATTGTTGTAACTCGTCCTCCATCTGTCCATCGATGATGTCGATGGCACATAGTTGAGCGCTGGGTTTTATCATGCACTTATCAACTTGGACTATGTCCACCATAGTCATCTGAGAGATATCGGCCGAATATATCTCTTCCTTTTCCTTCAGATCAAGCGAGATCTATTCCACATTCATCTGCATCAACGTCTCAGCGTCACCTATCATGTCAATACCCAGTAGCTCGCCATCTATAGAATTGAAAGCCTCCTCCAAGGAATTGGTTATCTTTTGGGCTTGTTGCTTGCCTTCGGTGATTTTATGCTCCCATTCCTTTAATAGAATATTTCCTCGGGTTTGTTCCGAGATGGTGAGCCTGGGAGCACCTGTCGAAACTCTGTTATTCATGGCTATCACCGCCTCCTGGAAGGCGACCCGAGCCACTCCTGCATCCCTTTCTCTGGCAGCTAGGTTCTCAGAAACCTGATTGACCAACAGACAGTTTTCCCGGATCGCTCCCACCTTGGCAAGCAAATTCTATTGGGTCGAAGACATTATGCTCCGAATTTCAATTGCTTGGGATTTGAACATCTCAATGTTGATCATTCTGTTCCAGGCGATTTCTACCCGAGCCTGCAACTCTTCAATCAAATTCCTCTGTTGTCTCGCCTGTATCCGACCATCCCGGACCACTAGTTGTGCTTGCTCAAGCTTAGTTTTGAGCACCTCTATTTCATTTTTATCAGCCAATTTGGCCTGAGCTATTTCCATGCTCGCCTGACCTTTAGCATTCTCCATGGATGAGACCAATCTGGCTTCAAGATTCCTGATTAGGCGATTTTTTCTTTTAAGTTGGTTCTTCAAAAGTCTGACTGAGAATTGATTCGCCGAGGCATACACACCTAGCGTCCCTGCGATTTCAGTTGTGAATTGCTCAATCTTTTTATCTTTTCCATCGGTCATCACTTTATACTTTTTAGCAGTCAACTCTCCCTCCTAGTAGAATTCCCTTTTTACTACCGCTTTTCTCTTTTTATCAAAGAAAAATTCATTCGGAGGGAGTTCTTCTACTCTTATGGGCCTCAGCTCCTCATTGAATATCCATCCCTCTTAGATATTTCCCTGCATCGACTACAAGGGAGTGACAGATGTGATGGGTTCTCCTATCTGTTTCACCGATTTTCCTGGGGTGTCAACCAGGTTCTACTTCTTTGGCGGTTCTGGAGTCTTTATTTCGGTCTCCAGATTTTGTTCCTTTGGTGGGTTCAGAGTCTTTTCCTATGCTTCTGAATCCTTTGTTTGTTCCTCCTCGTCCTGGCGTTTTCCCTGGTCAGGAGCTGCATCTTTAGAACCTTCAATGTCCTTCTATTTCGTCTCTGAAATGCCTGGACCCTCACCTTGCAATATAGCGGGGAGACAACTACGTCGGTGTTCCTGGAATTTCAATACCTCGACTCTATCCTCGGGTGCGAAGGATTGAATCTGGGCCAAAATTTCTTCATATGACCTCTCTCCTTAGAAAATGTCATCCGAGGATGAATTCTCATGATCAAATATTTTGAGCCTGCAATTATCCAAATCATTTCTTACGACCCTCTGTGGATCATGCTTCTTGTATTCGATGGAGACCAAATTTAGGTCTTCCAGGGCTGCAGCCTTGACTTTGGCATGCCCAAAATCTAATAAAGAATAAGAATTCAAACGAATGGGAAAAGATGGCCATACCTTCTTTGAGTACCCTTTGAGCTCTTTACTTACACTGCCAATTACCGTCTGCCGGGTGACCTCGCGACAAGTCATCTTGTCAGGAATGAACAATGGCAGTGCATGTGGGGGAACAGAAGCCCTGAAAACTTTGAGGTATGAAAACTTTGCCTCCACATACCAGTCCGCTATGCTGCTCAGATTTGTCGCAATGTTGTCTGAGATACGGGGTGGTGGGTGACCAAAAATGACGATATGCAGGGGAACCATCACCAAGTCAAAAATTTCATACGCGAAATTTTCTGCTTTGATTTCCCATAGCTTTTCATGATATACATGTATGGGTTTGTCTTCGGCAGGAGTCCAACCCTAGATAATAAATGGAATTGTTGTCATAGAACAAATTGCGTCCATAATATATGAGGACATGAAGAATGAGGACGGCCTCCCACTTTCCTTCTACTCCCGATACTTCGTGACCCGATTGGCCAAGCTATTCGAAAGTATCTTTGCCCAATCAAAAGAACAACATCCTGCGACCTGAAACATAAGAGGCACCCATGCAAGGAAAAAATGCGTTGTGTCTTCTCTACCATATAACCGGCATGTCATCATGGCCACATATCTATAATGTGGTTGTAATGAAGCGATTGAATAAATGCCATTGGCATCATCTCTGAACTTTGCAGTGTTTGAAACCCAATCCTTTATCAAACTGGACATGGTCTTATCGTACTACATGCATTCCTTCTCCTTGAATACTTCTAAGAACTCGGTGTCGTATGTGTAGTCGGACGTCGCGGGTAGATTATACATGGTTTGTAGATGCTCTGGCCGAAAAGTCCCAACAATGACTTGTTGCCTATTCATGATAGTCCTGGTCGGTATGTCCGCATGATCCAATGCCCATCAGATCATGTCGTAATATGGAAGCAACCGTGGCCTGGCTGCTACCCTGTGCATCCCGGATTAGATGACTATTTTGTATTTGGTGGTTATATCATCTTATTTGTTGCCGTCGAAGTCGTCGGAATAATCCACCAATTCTGATTGCAGCATGTCTGAAACATATGACCAGTTAGGGACCGAGTCGGTATTTCGGGGCGAAGTATCGGAGACATTATCTGAGCCTTTCCCCGAAACCTCGACATTTTCCTTTGCTGCTTTCCGTGGGGCCATGGATGAAGCTTGCGTTTTATCTCTTCTGCGATAGAACTGCGTATACATACAGAAGTCAGTTTTACTCAGAAGTGATGAGCTCTGCGTGTTATGAAAATCATTCGTTATAATGAAGCAAAGTCCTTACATATATTTGAAAACTCGGTAACTTTCTAAACAAGCCTGTCAAATCATAATTAGAAATAAATTTATGCCATAAAAATCCAATCTTATATTCATAGATTTACCCTATTTCCCCATTAATGTCATAAATTTTGGCGGTTTAAAAGTCAGTTGGCGTATGGAGAGAAAAGGCCCCCTCGTAAATCATGTAGGCATCGAAACACGGGATTTGTCTCGATTTAGCTTAATTAATCCAATGTCGCCAACGTTAATCAATTTCTCGCTATTCGTTATATCGTGGATTTTCTTTTAACATTTTGAGTCTCCAACTCTCGAGACTGCGCGGATCGATTTTGGTTTAATTAAAGGTAATCGTGATTTGGGGCTTGATTAATTTTATAATCATTTTATTCTCCATATCGCAACTCGAAACTTCGAAGATAAGTTTCTGGGAGATTTATATGCCGAGTTGCGAAACCACGAGATCGCGATAACAAGGCTTAATTAAGCGAAAGATAATCTTCGATTAATGATGAATTAATCATGTTATAATTACATCGTGACTTCGTGAGTTGGGGTTTAGACGCCGTAACTTTCGAAAAAGATAGTGCCGAGTGGCGAAATGCTGAGAACGAATTTAACCACGGTTAGCTTTTTTTCCTTTAATCCTCGACATGGGTTATCCAGAAAGGACCTTGTGTTCTCGGTTCTCGGGGCTGTAAAAATAAAAATTTGGGTTTGGAGAATTCCGAGGCGTGAAACCCTGACGTCGTCAAATCATGGGTTAAAATGTTTTTCCCTTGTTACTGTCTTGAGTGAAAATTTAAAAAAACTTCGTCGTTTCGTGACTCGGGACGTGTGAATTCATGAGTTATAGTATCCGACCTGCGAGATCCCAAAGTAGAACAAAAAGAGGGAACATTCTTATGAAAAGTAGGACTAGTTTCGAGAGTATAAAAATCGTCGCTGACAATGTGAAAAAGTTTCAGAGGTCTTAATATCTCGGAGGGAAAAAGAACACCATCTTTAGATTTCAAGCATCAAATGAAAATTGTGACACACTAAAAAATAAGGGCGGCTCCAACATAGGCTCCAACTAGGGATCCCGCCTTCCTGTGAGGCGGGAAGAATAGTAGACCACATGCCAATATTGGGTAAATGGAGTCAAAATCTCAATCAGGAAGAAAGGTTCGAAGAAAAGAGGATCGAAGGGGGAAAAGACTCCGTTCTTTACCTTGAAAAGTTTTTTCAAAATCAGATACTCTTTTCAAACACAACTGTAGTCCCTTTCACAATTTTCCCTTTCCCACTACTAACTTTAGGTATGTTGTAAGACAATCGAAACAATCCTAGGAGACTCAATAGATCTTGTGGCTCTCGAATTGCATCAAAAGAATGAGATTATATGTTTTTTAATCGGGGAGTCTCGTCTGAATTTGGGATGTGGATAAGGTTTTAGAAAGCGTTGGTTACCATAGTATAGTGATATTCATGTATAATAGCCTTACTGATATCTTAGACATTGCTTCACTGCCAGTGAGCCTATTCAGTACCCCGGTGAAGTTATATGTACCCTTTTCACTGAATTTATTTTCACCACTTCGAAATATATTTATGCATTTAAATGCTGAGACGAGGGCAATCATTTCTGAATTTCCTTTCATCGTCTTCTTGGACTAGGTGGGGGCAATCATTTCTGAATTTCCTTTCACCACCTGTCTTATAATTTACTTTTTTGAGCGTGAAGATGGGGGCAATCAGTTTGTATCAGGCCTGATATCTGTGTAATATTTTTCATTAGAGGTATGTCAACTTACTTTGATTACTCGGTACCAACTTTCCTTTGACCTTCACAACACCTTTGCTCTTAGGGAGAAAAGGAAAATAACTTTTAAAGGGAATCCCATTTGAGCAAGCTTTAATCCTTTGATACCGTTGAAAAGCCTAGGAAAGTTAGGATCGCTCTAAACGTTCCTTCGTTTAGCAGGGGATTGAGTAGTTGGGAAGACCTGCTTTCCTTTCAAGATATGTTTCGAAACTCACGAGGTTTAAATGAAAAACTTTTATCCCTTCGTAATGACATAGGAAGATGATGACTTGCTAAACGTTAGACCCGAAAATAGACAGGATGCTAGGTAGCGATTCATTGACTGAAAATATGGAGGTCAAACAGTTCGAGACCGACTCTTGTAGATATATTTGGGGACAGTTTATTTTGACTGACCGTTTTTTGATTGAGTGTATCATTCAAATTATTTTCAATCAAAGATTATTAAGCCAAGCAATGATCATGTTATCTAACATTTTAGCCGATATTGCAGTTTGAATGACGTTACCTCGGTTTCCTTTAACAATCTTTCATAACATGTGTTTTTTAGAAAGTTTTGTTTTACCTTTTCATTTCACTTTCTTTGCACAATATGAAACTATTTTAGGTATCACCTGTTTTATGCCGATCTATTTCTGACACCGACCTACAAATTACTTTTCCTTCTAGTTTTCGTATGCAGCTGGAATCTTGTAAAAAGAAAATACAAATCTTATTGGAGATGTGTCGAGAGTTTATGAACAAAAACTGAAAATCAAAAGAAAATGTTTAAATGAAAATATATGTATGTACAAAACGTATATAATGAAATTTATTTATTTACGAAATTTATTTATTTTTTATTTTTTTGAATCTGGCGAATGTTACGTCATGTAATGCTTTAGATACCGCCTGTTGATAGGGGCGTTGAGGACTTCTCCGTCTATATTTTCCAGTAGGAAAGAAGTTTTTCCTTCCGGAGCCGAGACCTTGAATGGTCCATACCAAAGGTGGTCAAATTTACTATGCTTCACGGCTTCCTTTCTCGCATCCCATCTTAGCACTAAATCGCCTGGGAGGAATTCCTTGTCCTTTGCCTTGAGGTCGAACAATGATTTCATATCATCCTGGTACTTCTGCATCTTTTCATCAACTTCAACTCTATGTTCTTGAACCTCAATCATCTGATTAATTCTCCTGGTTACATGATTGGGTTCTTCGTTTTGATCCTACCATAACTTCATCACTGGTAACACTAGGTTTATAGGTATAACAACATTTGTCCCATAAACCATTTGAAACGGTGAAATGATGATAGACCTTTTAGTGCTGATGCGGTTTGACCATAATGCGTATTTTAAGTGCACATGCCAAGACCTTTTATTTTCATCCAGTACTTTCTTGATTATGTTTACCAGGCTCTTATTAGATGATTTGGCCAATTCGTTCCCCTAGGGGTAATATGTTGTGGAATGGACGAGAACGATGTTATACCTCTGACAGAAACTAATCATAGCCATAGATTTAAAGGCCTGGGCATTGTCGGTAACTATCTTTCAGAGACAACCGAATCTTGACAAGATATTGTCTTCCAAGAAGTCGATTACCACTGAGTCTATTTCCCTTTCGGTTGGAATGGATTCCACCGACTTAGTAAAATAATCTGTAGCCATTAAGATCCACTTATGTTGAGCACTGGAATAGGGATTAATCTCCCCTATGAAGTCTAGACCCCATTGTTGAAATGGAGCTTCAACTTTGACTGGAACTAGTGGCAGTGTAGGGCGCTTCTGTTTACCAGCGAATATTTGACAGGGGTTGCAAGCACGCACTTTGGCATTGACGTCCGAAAAGAGTTTCGGCCAGTAGTACCCAACCCTCAAGATCTTGTAGGCTGTAGCTCTCCATGTGTGATGCCCCCCATAGACTCCCTTATGAAATTCATCTATAACCCGTTGGGTTTCTGATTCAACTAAACAAACTAGCAGGAACCCAAGTGGATCCTTCCAATATAGATGACTTTCGAATATACAATATTTAACTGCATGGATTTTTAAAGTTCTGCATTTAGACGGTGATAGTTCATCTGGGCATTTTAGGTTCAGCAAGTAAAACACTATGTCTCTGTACCAGTCCGATGATAAGAACTTCTCTTCGATCTGGTTTGGAACTGTTTCTTCTTCCGGTTCATTTAGGTCAGTGTCTTCGTCACTTCCCTGCAGTCAATTGATATCAAGAGCCCTGAGACTTGATTCAGCCAAGAGTTTGGCTAGGCCTTGTCCTTTTATGAATTTGGTCAGTTTAACTTCCAAATCGAATTCTTGGATTTTTGCAAGCCATCACCCTCTTTTTCCATCATTGTCTGGCTATACCAATATATCCTTCGCAGAACTGGTAGGCACGTACGCGATAAGTTTTTAATGTAGTACATAAGTTCTGAATGCTTTTAGCGCTTTTACCATTGTGTACGCCTTTTTTTCTATTATGTCATACTTTAGTTCTGCGTCTCTAAGGCTCTTGCTAAAAAAATGCGATCGACCGTTCGAATCCTTCTTCATCCTTTTGTAGGAGCACCACGGCGATAGTATGCTCAGAGGAAAACAAGAAGATAAGAAAATCTTTCAGATAATCTGGGCTTGCTAACACAGGTGCCTCGCTTATGACTTTTTTAATATGCACGAACGATGCTCTGGCCCCAGTTGTCCAATTTACTCCACTATCCTTCTTCAACATTCTTGTGATCAATTTGACAATATCAACGAAATTGGGGATAAACCTTCGTAAAAAAATTATTGTTCCTAAGAAAGATTGAATCTCTTTAACATTTCTGGGAATATTTATAGTATTTATTGCTTCAATCCTCTTAGGATCAATCTTGATCCCATCTCTAGATACAATATGGCCTAGAAGCTTACCTTCTCGTATAGAGAAATGTGATTTCTTTGGGTTCATATATAGATCAAACCTGAGGCATTTTTCAAAAGTTTGTTTCAGATGGGTCAAGTGTTCTTCATCGGTTTTAGAGAAAACCGTCAAATCGTCAAGGTAGATGACTACAAACTTGTCTCTTTCTCCTACGAAAGCAATGTCCATAGCTTGCTGGAATGTAGCCCATGCATTCATCAAACCAAACGACATTTTTTCATACATGAATGTACCCCATGGTGTGGTGAAAGCAGTTTTTTCCCTGTCTTGTTCGTTCATGGCGATTTGATTGTAACCGGAGAACCCATCTATCATAGACATTCGATTTTCTCCTACTACTTTTTCTAGCACATGGTCCATTTTGGGCAACGGGTAATTATCCTTGAGAGAAGACTTATTTAAGTTTCGGAAATCCACACATAGTCTGATTTCTCCATTCTTTTTCCTGACCGGGACTAGGTTTGCCACCCAATCCGAGTATCTCAGGGGTACGATTATTTTTTCATCTAAAATCTTCTTAACTTCCTTTTCAATCACGGGTAACAAAATGGGGTTAATTTGCCTAAGCTTTTGCCTAAACGGCTTGACCCTAGGCTTCAAGGGTATCTTGTGATCAATTATGGAAGTGTCATATGTTCTTAGCTCATCATAAGACCATTCGAAAATATCTTTGTACTGTCTGAGTAGGTCTCTGTACTTGACCTTTACTTTGGGAGGGAGGAACTTGGATATCTTTACTACCCTGGATTCTTTTTCAGTTCCTATATCACAATCCTCCACTTCTTCTGGTTGGGGCTGTAAAGTGGATTTCACAGGTACGTCGTTCTGATCAAAAAGTCTTTCTAAAGGGATTAAGCCTTTCAGAATCTGGTTGCTTTTAAGGACCAACATACGATG
Organism: Picea engelmannii; assembly: GCA_009831015.1. Classification (NCBI taxonomy): domain Eukaryota; kingdom Viridiplantae; phylum Streptophyta; class Pinopsida; order Pinales; family Pinaceae; genus Picea; species Picea engelmannii. Next base: position 20,703 of record ML831811.1, on the reverse strand, counting down.
ATCCACAATTTTTTCTCGGAAGGTTTCAGGATCTTCCCCCTCTTGCATGATCCACATCGGGTCATTTTGATTCTCTTGTTCTGGATGAGTTTCGGAGAACTAACCCACTGCTGCAAGAAATTTCTTAATTTGTTCGTCATCTTCAAAGACCTGCCAGTGTCTGATATTGTCTAGTATAGAGGGTTTGTATCTGATTTCAATGTGGTACTTCAGTTTGAAGGTCGTGGGAGGAGAGAAGGTTGAAGCTGCCTTTGCCAATGCATCAACATGTAGATTCTCTGCACGAGGGATAAAATGGACCTTTACAGATGAGAAAAAGTTCTCCATGAGATCCCAAGCACAATTTCTATACGTTCTTAGTCTGGGATGCTTGGCTAGGTATTGTCGGTTTATTTGTTTGACTATTAGCTCTGCATCACCATAAACCTCCAAGCTACTTATATTTATCTTTTTGGCGGCCTCTAATCCTAAGATCAATGCTTCATATTCGCATACATTGTTAGTGTAATCTATGTCCCACTGCAGTTGGTAGGAAAAAGGAACAATGAATTTACCTTCGGGAGCCACTAAGAGCACTCCCGCACCTGCCCCTTCAGAACATAAAGCACCATCGAAATACATTTTCCAGACTCCGGTGTTACACAAAACCTCTGTCAAGTGACTTGACACTTCTTGCATTATATCGATTTCCTCTGGACAACCATCCAAACCATCATCAAAAGAAAAGATGCAATTTCTCAGATCTTGGTCTGCAATGTAACTAGGGAAGTTATTTGGGTTTTGAGGGTCACTGACTGTATATGCTAATCTTGTTTCTTTGTACAACCGAGTGAAATGACCACCGAACATAGGGATTGTGGCATACATCATGTAAAACTGTAGAGAACCCCCCAACTTGGCTCCCCATGACCTAGATAACATCATGCCATACTTAGGGGGAATATCTGCGATAACCACATCCATCAGGATACTCTTAACCGAGACCTGTGCCAGGGTAACTACCAGATATTTTATCATCCCCATACATTTAAGCTTTCTCGAGTCAAAAGAATACAGGTTTCCATAAGGTCTTGTGATCTGGAGACCCAACATATCCATTATAATCTTGGGAAAAACATTATGGGAATCCCCAGAGTCTAACATACAATTATGCAGCAACTGATCATATACATTCAGAGTGATATAAAAGGGAGCGATGTTGTCTTTGGACCCTTCAAAATGGGGACCAAAGGTGATGTTAGGTCTGTCATCTTCCAATCTTATAACATCAGAATGGCTTTCTAGCTCAGAGACACCGATTGCTTTGGTAATTTTCTTCCGATAAATGGGGTTTTTCACTAATTCTACCAAAGGGATTGGTATCTTAATTTTGTTTAACTCATTTTCAAAGATGAAAGATCCGCTCACCTTGTCTTCTTCTTTGGTTGAGACTTACGCATCTTTCCTTTCAGACTTATTTGTCTGGGCCGCTTTATCCCTCATGGTCCCGGTTGAAGATGTAACTTTATTTACTGGTTCGGTTTCTGGAGTTTGAGTTTCAACTTTTTTCACCTTGGACTCCTGATTGCTTACTACTTTAGTTTTTTTGTTGGGTACTGAGGTCTTGTCCAAAGGAGGTTCATAAGATTGGCCTCTTTGAAGGATTTTCTTGGGTTGAGTCGTTGAGGTGGGCTTACTCTTAGATCTTAGGTTGTACTTTGGTTGAAGATCAACCATCATTATCTCGGTTTCTAGTTGAGATTCATGGAGATCAGTGTGATCACTTTATTCACCCTCATTTGACGATTGTGGCATGTTTAAATATTTGTCATAGTCTTCGCGAGTCAAATATGGTTGAGTATAGTCATCACCGAAGTTCGTGACGTCATTATATAAATCTCCGTAGTCTTGAAAATTGTTCGCTCCTATAAAATTTTCAGTCTTTAAAGGAGCTTGTATCTTTTGATCTTCATTTTTTATTTGTCTTTGTTGATTAGGAGGGTTTTGATTCCTCTTGAAATATTTTTTTGGGTAAGAGTCAACCTTGGCCTGTTCGAGTTCCATTCTGGATATTTTATTTGACAGTTCTTTGATCACTCTAGCCATATCGTCCACCCTATCATCTGAGGATCTATTGGACCCTAAAGGACCTGCTTGTTCTCTAAAACGCTTGGTCTCTCAGTTTCCAATCTCTAATCTAGCCTTAAGTTTACCCGAAGCCATCATATTAGACTCTATTTCTACCGCATCGTCCTGCATACAGTTTAAGGTGGCTCCCCTTCTCTCTTGCAAAAGTAGTGCGAAATCCGACTCGAAAGATCCGGCAAAAGTCACTTTGGCCGTGGGTTGGGATGGCTTAACCTCACCTGGGATTTTATTGTATAGTTTGTTGAATCTCTGAAAGAATTCCATGACTGTTTCTGTGTTCTTTTTCTTCAAAGACCCAAACTCGGTTAGATAATAGAGATGGTCTTTTTGCTCGCCCCATTGTCTGAGGAAAGCATCTTCCAAAGAATCATATGAGAGGATAGAAGCTGCGGGTAGGCTCTGAAACCAAGTTCGGACCTGAAATTCAAAAGTTTGGACAAGGAGTCTCGAATATCAGATCCCCCTCTCAGGTGAATTTCGGTAAATTTTTTATGTAATTTTCTGGAATATCATGTAGGGGGACGGGCAATACTAATGGAGTGTATCTAGCTGCGACTTTCATGAAAACTCTGGGAGGGGGGTAGGCCCTTGACCTCCACCTCCTCCTAGAGGGACTCCTCCCCCTCCTCCTCTGATAAACCCTCCGCCTCCTCCTATAAGCCCTCCACCTCCTCCTCCGTCGGCTGCCATCGTTGTTTGTGGAAAGTTGTAAATAGGATTTTGGAAAATTAAAAGGGAATCTTTATTTTCTTCGCGAAGAGGAAATTCCGATGAGGAAGGATAAGGAACGCGAGGACTCGGTTCTTCAGATTTGCAAGAGACGAAATTGGGAGAACCGACGGGTGTGGGAACAGAGTGTGTAACACACCCTTCAGAATTTGGTGAAGTTGGGAAATTCAACCGAAGAAAAGATGGTATTTCAAAAGCCGACGAACTTTCAAGAGGGCCCTTTCCCTTGTGTGCTAAGGGGACGGTTGGATGAATCTCACTCCTAATTTCGGAGCAGATTGGCGTTGAATCTTTAGCGTCAAAGAGAGGACTAAACGAATTTGAAGGTTCGGAAGGACTCTTAGTCTTTAGTGATGGGGTTTTAAGTTTGTAAACTGCAGCAGTTGGCTTAAAAAAGCCTCTCACCTTTAGAATTTTTTCGGGATCGGTAACGGGCGTAATCTGCTTACCATCCGTATTTTGTCTGGTATTCGTTCGACCGGATGCCAGTTTATTTCTTGTGGATTCACCAAGTGAAAGATAAAAAGCCTTAAAAGGTGTGTACTCTTTGTTCACTATCAAAGGGTAACACTTTCAACGAAAAAAAAAATGTCATTTTCCCAAGGAAAAAGATTTCGTAACTTCAGTCCCCGGCAACGATGCCAGAAAGATATTGTTCCTGAGTCTCTACTTAAGGCTTAAAAGTACAGTGTCAAGGCATCCAAAAGTGGGTAATAGGTGTAGAAGAGGGAAGCATAAACCTTTCGTTAAAGGAAACTAGGGAAGATTCCTACGTTGGTGTTGTCTAGCTTCCAACTGTTCCTGGATAGTTATGTCTCGTTCAATGGCTGCCCATGATTGTTCAAGTTCGGTCCGGTTAGTTTCCGTTTTAAGAATGGTGTCGAAGAGGTTTAAGGCAATGTGTGTTTGATTCAATAGTCTGGGTTCAACGTTAGGTTAAGTTGGTAAAGGAACTGTCATGGGGGAACAATAAAGGTAGAAAGGACTTCAAGTGAGATTAAGTGTTGTCTCAGTTTGGTCGTATAAAAGAGAATTTATGGTTGCAGAAATAAAATATGGATGCAAATCTAAGGATCGTTCCCGTAACTGTATTATATTTTAATAAAAGGTGTGAAGTGTGAGAAAAACATTTATTTTTATATAACGCAAGGCTCCTGTCAAAGGGAAATCTCACATATAAACAAAAGAGGAAATTAGTAAGGAAATAACTGATGTAGCATAGAATATATGTAGAATTCTGAAAATGCAGATTGGTCTTACACCTGCTGATAGCTGGTGCAGAGGAAAGACAATAAACAATTATAGAAAATCAAAATTCATTCGTTATAGTAGTGGTCGTACTAAAGTATAACGAAGCACAACAGTTAAGAATATGAAATGAAATGGAAAAATGAGATACAAGGAAGCAAACTTGTAATACAATAGTGACGGAATTGAGAATATCTAGATCTGCTTTTATTAACTCTCAATGTAAAAACTCTATTACAAACGACTCAAAAAGGTCCAGCCTTTTTTATTTCTTTCAGGGATATATTTATACAATTTTTTACAAAGCAGGTAGAATCTCAATAGTCACAAAATTTCCGTTATGACAGAAAAGAGATCTATCAATCCATTTCTCCTACTCTGTCTTCACTTGGTGCCAGGTGTTTGTCATTGCGAGAGCCCGGTACAGGCGATACATATTTCCACAAGCTGAGATATTAGCCGTGATGGTTCGGCTTGACAACTGGCTTCGAAGAAGTAGCATTCACGGGCTAACTGTTGTAACCTGTCCTCCATATGTCCATCGATGATGTCGATGGCACATAGTTGAGAGTTGGGTTTGATCATGCACTTATCAAGTTGGACTATGTCCACCACAGTCATCTGAGAGATATCGGTCGAATCACTCTCTTTCTTTTCCTTCAGATCAAGCGAGATCTATTCCACATTCACGTGCATCAACGTATCAATGTCACCTCTGCTGTCAATACCCAGTAGCTCTCCATCTATAGAATTGAAAGCCTCCTCCAAGGAATTGGTTATCTTTTGGGCTTGTTGCTTGCCTTCGGTGATGTTATGCTCCCATTCCTTTAATAGAATATTTCCTTGGGTTTGTTGCGAGATGGTGAGCCTGGGAGAACCTGCCAAAACTCTATTATTTGTGGCTATCACTGCCTCCTGGAAGGTGACCCGAGACGTTCCTGCATCCCTTTCTCTGGCAGCTAGGTTCTCGGAAACCTGATTGACCAACAGACAGTTTTCCTGGATCGCTCCCACCTTGGCGAGCAAATTTTGTTGGGCCGAAGAGATTCTCTTCGAATTTCGATTGCCTGGGATTTGAACATCTCAATGTTGAGCATTCTTCTCTCGATGATTTCTACCTGAGCCTGCAGCTCTTCAATCAAATTCCTTTGTTGTCTCGCTTACTTCCGACCATCCCGGACCACTAGTTGTGCTTGCTCAAGCTTATTTTTTAGCACTTCTATTTCATTTTTATCAGCCAATCTGGCCTGCTCTATTTCCACGCTCTCCTGACCTTTAGAATTCTCTGTGGCTGAGACCAATCTGGCTTCAAGAGTACTTATTTGGCGATTTTTTCTTTTAAGTTGGTTCTTCAAAAGTCAGATCGATAATTGATTCGCCGAGGCATATGCACCTGGCGTCCCTACGATTTTAGTGGAAAATTGCTCATTCTTTTTATCTTTTCCATCGGTCATCACTTTATACTTTTTGGCATTCGACTCTCCCTCCTGGTAGAATTCCCTTTTTACTACCTCTTTTCTCTTTTTATCAAAGAAAAATTCATTCGGAGGGAGTTCTTCTACTCTTATGGGCCTCATCACCTCATGAATATCCATCCCTCTTCAGTATTTCCCTGTGTTGACTACAAGGGAGTGATATATGTGATGGGTTCTCCTATCTGTTTCGTCGATTTTCCTGGGGTGTCGATCGGGTTCTGCTTCTTTGGCAGTTCTGGGGTCTTTATTTCGGTCTCCGGATTCTGTTCCTTTGGCGGGTCCAGAGTCTTTTCCTCTACTTCTGGATCCTTTGTTTGTTCCTCCTCGTCCTGGCATTTTCCCTCATTAGGAGTTACATCTTTAGAACCTTCAAAATCCTTCTGTTTCATCTCCGAAATGCTTGGACCCTCACCTCGCAATACAACAGGAGACAACTACGTCGGTGTTCCTGGAATTTCAATACCTCGGCTCTATCCTCAGGTGCCAAGGATTGAATCCAAGCCAAAATTTCTTCATATGACCTCGCTCCTCGGAAAATTTCATCTGAGGATGAATTCTCATGCTCAAATATTTTGAGCCCGCAATTAGCCAAATGATGTCTTACGACCCTCTGTGGATCGTGATTCTTGTATTCGATGGAGACCAAATTTAGGTCTTCCAGGGTTGCCGCCTCGACTTTGGCATGCCCGAAATCTAATAAGGAATAAGAATTCAAATGAATGGGAAACGACGACCATACCTTCTTTGAGTACCCTTTGAATTCTTTACTTACACCGCCAATTACCGTCTGTCGGGCGACCTCGCGACAAGCCAACTTGTCTGGAATGAACAATGGCAGTGCATGTGGGGGAACATAAGCCCCGAAAAAAATGAGGTATGAAAACTTTACCTCCACGTACCAGTCCGCTATGCTTCTCAGATTTGTTGTAATGTTGTCCGAGATACGGGGTGTTGGGTGACCAAAAATGGCGATATGCAGGGGCACCATCACCCAGTTAAAAATTTCATACATTAAATTTTTTGCTTTGTTTTCCCATAGCTTTTCATGATATACATGTATGGGTTTGTCCTCGGCCGGATTCCAACCCCAGCTCATCAATGGAAATGGTGTCATAGAACAAATTGCGTCCATAATATATGCGGACATGAAGAACGAGGATGGCCTCCCACTTTCCTGCTGCTCCTGATACTCTATGACCCAATTGGCCAAGCTATCCGAAAGCATATTTTCCCAATCAAAAGAACAACCTTCTACGACCCAAAACATAAGAGGCACCCACACAAGGAAAAAATGCGCTGTGTATTCTCTACCATATAACCGACATGTCATCATGGAAACATATCTATAATGTGGTTCTAACGAAGCGATTGAATAAATGTTGTTGGCATCATCTCTGAACTTTGCAGTGTTCGAAACCCAATCCTTTATCAAACTAGACATGCTCTTATCGTACTGCACGCATTCCTTCTCCTTGAATACTTCTAAGAACTCGACACCGTATGTATAGTCGAACGTCGCGGGTAGCTTATACATGGTTTGTATATGTTCTGGCCTAAAAGTCCCAATAGTGACTCGCTGCCCGTTCATGATAGTCCTGGTCGGTATGTCCACGTGATCCAATGCTCATCGGATCATGTCGTAATATGGAAGCAACTGTTTCCTGGCTGCTACCCTGTGCATCCCAGATTGGATGAATATTTTGTATTTGGTGGTTATATCGTCTCTTTCATTGCCATCGGAGTCATCGGAATAATCCACCAATTCTGATTGCAGCATGTTTGAAACATATGACCAGTTAGGGACCGAGTCGGTATTTCGGGGCGAAGTATCGGAGACATTATCTAGGCCTTGCCCCGAAACCTTGACATTTGCCTTTGCTGCTTTCCGCGGGGCCATGGATGAAGCTTGCGTTTTATCTCTTCTGTGATATAACTGTGTATACATACATAAGTCAGTTTTACTCAGAAGTGATGATCTCTACGTGCTATGAAAAGCATTCTTTATATTGAAGCAAAGTCCTTACATATATTTGAAAACTTGGTGCCTTTCCAAACAAGCCTATCAAATCATAATTAGAAATAAATTTATGCCATAAAAATCTGATCTTATATTCATAGATTTACCCTATTTCCCCATTAATGTCATAAATTTTGGCGGTTTAAAAGTCAGTTGGCGTATGGAGAGAAAAGGCCCCCTCGAAAATCGTGCAGGCATTGAAACACGGGATTTGTCTCGATTTAGTTTAATTAATCCAATGTCGCCAACGTTAATCAATTTCTCACTATTCGTTATATCGTGGATTTTCTTTTAACATTTTGAGTCTCCAACTCCCGAGACTGTGCGAACCAATTTTGGTTTAATTAAAGGTAATTGTGATTTGGGGCTTGATTAATTTTATAATCATTTTATTCGCCATATCGCAACTCAGAACTTTGAAGATAAGTTTCTAGGATATTTATATGCCGAGTTGCAAAACCGCGAGATCGCTATAACAAGGCTTAATTAAAGGGAATATAATCTTTTATTAAGTGATTAATTAATCATGCTATAATTACATCGTGACTTCGTGAGTCGGGGTTTAGATGCCATAAATTTCTAAAAAGATAGTGCCGAGTGGAAAAATGCCGAGAACAACTTTAACCACGGTTAGGTTTTTTGCCTTTAATCCTCGACATGGGTTATCCAGAAAGGACCTCGTTTTCTCGGCTCTCGGGGCTGTAAAAATAAAAATTTGGGTTTGGCGAACGCCGAGGTGCGAAACCCCGATGACGTCAAATCATGGGTTAAAACTTTTTTCCCTTGTTACTGTCTTGAGTGAAAATTTAAAATGACTTCGCCGTTTCGTGACTCGGGACATCGAATTGATGAGTTATAATATCCGACCTGCGATATCTCGAAGTAGAACAAAAAGAGGGAACATTCTTACGAAAAGTAGGACTTGTTTCGAGAGTAGAAAAATCGTCACTTCCAGCGTGACAAAGTTTCAGAGGTCTCAATATCTCAGAGGGAAAAAGAACACCATCTTTAGATTTCAAGCATCAAATGAAAATTGTGACATGCTAAAAAACAAGGGCGGCTCCAACAATCTCCATCGCGCTTGTTAACGGTTTAGATCATTGACCGGTAATCAAGTGGTTTCTACCATGTTCGACATCAGGACATCTATTCAGATGGTTAGATTTGTACTACATCGGGATCAATAAGAAGACCTTGGGTTGAGTTTTCACTCTTATGCATACTTTGCCCAGGTTGCGAAGAAGTTCTTTTGAACTATGACACATATACTATTACATAGATCCACTTTGTATTGGTCATGGCTATGTCTCGTCATCTCATAGATCCACTGTGTATTCTTCATGGCTATGATCAATTTAGGACATTGGAGTATAGATCCACATTGTATCTGCAATGGCTATACCATTTTGTCAATATAATTATGGATCCGCGGTGTATTTTATGGTAGCCATACCTAAAAAGTCTTTATCACTCAAGCATAGGTATGCCTGCCTTGGGTTTTGAAACATGTCATAATATTTGTTTAATGGTTGTGTGCAGCCTTTTCTGGTTTCTCTGCGTCCATACCCTTCCTCAAAAAAGTCTACAAAGTACTTCATTCATCATCTTCTTCTAACTTCATACTTTGGGGGGCAATCTGTTACACCTCAAAATTACTCACTTCGATAATGTCATAAGTGTCATCATTACAAGTGTTGTAAGTGTTGTGTCTTATCTGCAAGTGTCACATCTTAACTACAAGTTTTGCAAGTGTCACAAACAGTATACTGCCATATTTCCCATGTCATGCCTCTAATGACATCACAAAGACACTTGAGATACACCAAAGACTAGTTTTGAAGAAGAGAAGTCACTTGACAGGGAGTACAAACCTTTTGCCATTGAAAAAACAACAAAAAAATGGATTTTGGAGAGGAGAGCTCCCCTACCCACTATCAGGGAGTGTTGGCACTCCCTGAGCCTTTTTGGGGGAGTGTTTGAGTGCCTTGTGCACCCTTTTTGGGGAGCACTACCATTTTTTTAGCAAATTCTGGGTTTGTTGAGTCAAATAAGGGAAGAATCCCTCAATTCCTGAAGGTAGTTGGATTCGAATAGATGGTCAAGGCATGATCTTAGGAGAGATCCTCAACTAAAGGAGAGGAATCCTCAACTCATACCAAATATATATCAAGTGTTTGGACCTCTCCAAGGTTATATAAGGAGTCCTTCTCATGGTGAAAGGTACAGTGGAGACTAGAGATTGATACCAAACTTATGATCCTATAAGTGGTATTGACAGAAAACAATGGAGATTGAGAATTATACCTAACTTATGATCTCATAAGAAGGTATTGACATGGAAAATATTGGAGATGTGAAACTTATGATCTCATGAGTGAGATTCTATCAAAGAAATCATTGGAGATTACTTGAGAAAAGGGGTTGGACGAGGACAACTGGATGAAGTTGTTGCACCTTCATTCAAAGGATTGTAAGTATATTTACTTGTTCTCATTAATAATCAATGCTTGGCTTGTTTATTTCAAACTTGTGCTTTTTCCATATGAGTTTGTCTGTAGTAGATGGATCTATGATTGAGCTAATCTCAATAAAGTAGGAAGTCTTTTGTACCTTTGTTTTTCCTACAGGATCTATCAGGGAGCTCAGGATCAAAGCTCAGATAGGACTTTGCAAGGACAAATTTCATTAATAAGGTACATATCTTTCTCCTTCTCTTTAATTTATTAGCTTGATTAGATCTAAAAGGAAGTCAGTGTCCATGTTAAGCACTTTTCTATCTTGGTCTTAGGAGTCTAGAGACCAAGAGGGAATGCGCTTGTCTGCAGGGGGATTCACCTACAACAGAGTGAGTGTGTTAAAGTGTGGGAGGGAGGGAGAGGAAGACATAGAGGGGGGATAGAAAGTGTGTGTGAGAGAGTGTGGGAGGGAGAGAGAGGAAAACATAGAGGGGGGATAGAAAGTGTGTGTGCAAGAGTGTGGGAGGGAGAGAGAGGAATAAAAAGAGGGGAGGTAGAGATTGATTGTATTTGAGTGTGGGAGGGAGAGAGTGGAAGACATAAAGGGGAGTAGAAAGTGTGTGTGGTAGGGAGATAGAGAAAAGGCATATAAGGGAAGTAGAGAGACTACGTGAGAGTGTGAGAGGGAGATAGAGGAAAATAGAGAGGGGGGTAGAGAGAGAGAAGTAAATGTAGGATAGAGGGATATATGTAGGAGAGATAGAGGAGATATAGTGGGAGGGGTGAGAGAGAGAGGGATGAAGGGGGTGGAGAGAGAGAGAGTGCGTTAGAGTGTGAGAGGGAGGGTATGGAGAGCGAGTGAGAATGATTGTGAGAGGAAGGGTGGAGATAGAGGGAAGGGAGGGTAGATAGATATAAATAGATAAATGGGGGGAGAGTAGAGAAGAGAGAGGGGGGAGGATATAGTGAGAGTGAGAATAAAACCAATGAGAGAGAGAAAGAGGTGGTAGATGTAGGATAGAAAGAGAGGAGAGATAGTGTAAGGGAGGGGGAGAGATAGAGGGAGGAGGGGGATAAAGAGAGAATGTGTGAGTGTGAGAGGGCGGGAAGAGTAATAAATATAGGGGGTTGGACAAGAACATGGTGGAGAGAGAGTGAGACTAATTATGAGAGGAAGGAGGGAGATAGAGGCAAGGGGAGATAAAGATATATAGAGAGAGAAATGGGGGATAGAAATTGTGTGTACAAGAGTGTGGGAGGAAGAGAGAGGTCAAAAAAGAGGGGAGGTAGAGAGAGGTATATAAAGGAGGGAGGTAGAGAGTGAGTGTGTTAAAGTGTGGGAGGGAGATAGATGAAGACATATAGGGAGGATAGAAAGTGTGTGTGTGAGAGAGAGATTGTGGGAGGGAGAAAGAGGAATACATAGAGGGGGAATAGAAAGTGTGTGTGTGTGTGTGAGTGTGGGAGGGAGATAAAGGAAGACAAAGAGGGGAGGTAGAGAGTGAGTGTGTTAGAAACTAGAGTGTGGGAGGGAGAGAGAGAAATATAGATAGGGTGGGGTAGAAAGTGTGTGTGGTAGGGACAGAGAGCAAGGCATATAAGGGAAGTAAAGAGATTGTGTGAGAGGGAGAGAGGAAAATAGAGAGATGGTTAGAGAGAGAGGTAAATGTAGGAGAGAGGAATATATGTAGGAGAGATATATGAGATATAGTGGGGCAGGGGGTGGAGAGAGAGAGGGATGAGTGGGGGGAGTGAGAGAGTACATAAGAGTGTGAGAGGGGGAGAGAGAAAGACAAAGAGGAGGGGTACAAATAGAGAGGGAGGAGGGGGAGGAGAGAGGAATACAAAGAGGAAGGGTTTATAGAGAGAGGGAGGAACACATATTTCATTAAATTTGGAAATATTCTATTACATGGACTTCATTAACATTGAGTTTTTTATAAATCCTTAATATATTCCATGGAGGAAGTCAATCTATTGAGATGCCTAGTGTGGACTTAAGTAAGTGAGTTTCC
>ML831810.1:32480-42722 GCA_009831015.1 Picea engelmannii | reverse complement strand
GTTTACTTTTTAACATTTACCTAATCACATTAAAAAAATTGTTGTAAGGATATATAATTACCACGTTTAAATGATTAAATAGGATTAAACTGTGGCATCTAAATAATTGTCCACAACTGCCAGCCACGTTTCGACGTTCACCAGTGCTATGTACCTTTCGGCGTTAACCAACCGCTACCCACTTTGCGGCTGTGCTAGTTTATTAAAAACTAATAATCTAGACTAAACTTAATCCTAAGCTTCAATCGCCTTAATCAACACTTCAATTTATTCCCGGAAATTAAAATTATTATTAGTGTTAATTAATTAGTCACTAATTTACTTAATCCTTCCTATTAATTTAATTTTTATTATTTTTATTTTTTTCTCCAAGGCACATACATGGTGCGTTGGTGTTTGGTTGTTCCTTAAGGCTTAGGTAGTGGGTGGTGGTTAGGGGTTCAAAACCCATAGACTCCATATCACCCCTACTTTTGTAATTTAATTAAATTTTATTTTTATATAGTAAGCTTAGCATATATTATTAAATTTAAATAATTTAAATAATTATGAGTTTTAATTTAATTTAATATAAGGTAATTAATTTAATTTAAATAATTTAAATTTTCGTAATAGTATTAATATTTTAAATATAATTTAAAATCAAACATTTAAAAAAATTACACTGAATTTAAATTGAAACCTTAACAATTTAACCAAAATAAAAAGAAACAAAAAATAAAAAAAAATAAAACTAAATAAGAATAATAAAAAAAAAACAAATTTAACGTGGGTGGCGGGTCCTCGCATGAGGCCCACGTGCCCACTTATTCTTACAAAACCCTACACCTGTCTCTTTGAACCCTACGTGTCCTTCAAACATAACACTCCATCACTATCGCCGCTCTCCCTACGCAAATGCGCCCTCGGCTTCTCCCTCTCTGCTACTGTGGCGGAGCTCTGGTAATGGCCGCGAGCTCCTCCCCCTTGGCAATGCGTTGAGCACAGTGGCACCCCCTCATGGGATCATCCTCCATGTGACTTAGTTTGGTGTTTGGCGCTTGGTCTCTCGGGTGGAGTTGCAAGACTCTTCCTTGAGTTGAATATGGAGGCCACCGCTAGTCGTATGAGTTTGGCTATGCTCCCATGGATTCCCCAAATATGGTTCTCACAAGTCTACCACCAAAGATCTTGGGAAACCCTTCGTGCGAAGAAGAAAGTTAGCAATGGGAGGGAGAACGAATTCTTGGGAGATTTTTGTGTGGCTCAAGGTTTCGGTGGAAGTAGAAGCCATGGGGAATCCGATGGTGGGGTGCTAGGAAAAGGGGATGATGGTGGGTTGAGAGAGGAATCCGTAGTTGCTAGCATTTATGGTGATCCGGAGACTAGGCATATCTGTTATCTGGCGTTGCATTCCATGCAACACCATGGGCAAGAAGGTGCAAGCATCGTGTCTGCGGACAATGGTGCTCTGAAGGCCGTGAATCTGTCTCGTCTCGAAGGTCTTTGACGAAGAGAATCCGTGTCAGCTAAGCGGTGTCTCGACCATCAGCCATGTGAGATACGCCACGGTCGAGGCCTCTGTCGTGAGGAATGCAAAGCCGTTCATGGAGGGCTATAGGTTCGGGTCTGTGGGTTGCATGTGTTGTAAACCCTCACGAGTCGTTGAGAGTTTGAGAGAAGATTGCTTGTCTTGAGTCTTTACTAATTCGACTAGAAATAAACCCTAGAGTCTTTGTTTTCTTAAATTGTTAGTGCATAGCATGGCAGTCCTTGCTGGCTCTTATTGCTTTCTCTTTTGTGTTTTCCCTATCTTGTTGTCTCGTTGCAGTAGTAGTGGAATAAGTGGTCTGGTGTGGGTTTTGGGGATTGTCCTGGTTCCAATTCCAGTTCTGAGGTGAAATGAGATGAGAAGCATATATTGCGGCTTCTGAGGCAAGAGGTCATGTCCGGCGCGGGGTTTTTTTTTTCTTCCTAATTAGGTGTGTCTGGCTTCATCTGCTGAGGCAAGCAGGGTCAATTTGATTCGAGGGCTTGTTCCATTTCGTCAGATGAGGTGACTCTGGAATAGAATATTTGGCATAGCTTTGATTCTCGATCGTATTGGGTATATTCTCTTGGCCTCATCGGCCTATTTCTATCCCTACAGGGGGCTGTTGCTTCGGCCTTTGTCCCTTCTACCTTCCCTGCTAGTTCCAGCCTTCTAACTGCCTTAGTCTGTTGCTACACAAATTTTATTGTATGTTATTTTCTATTGTTTTGACAATCACCACCATGGTTGTGTCTTGGTGTTGAAAATTGTTTGGTGGTAAAGATGTTGGCATCTCATGCACATCATAGTACCCTCTTTCTGCAACAGTTTAGCTGGAGGAAAGTGTTTATTATCAACAATTTGCTCTAAAAATGAGCCACAAATGTGTTGCTTGTGATATGCCTGACATATTTCATGCAATGTAATCTCTCTCGAGTTCATAGATGAAGCACCTTCGAAAAGTTGCAGATTAGGTTTTGCTTTGCCAATCATTGTAATTTACCATTGTTTGCTCACATTGACATTGAATTTTCAGTGACAATGTATTATACATTCGTAATACTCTTTTTTTTTTTTAATTCCTAGTTTAAGGCTATCATTTTGAGATTATTATGGCAAATTTGCGTGGAAATTTGGTTTGGAATTCAGCTTCCTGTTTTTTTTTTTTTATTGCTAAAATTATTGGGGCAAACTTGCTTGGAATTTCTTCTCCTGTATTTTCTTGTTTAAGGTTATAATATTGAAATTATTACGGAAATTTGGTGTGGATATTTATCTTGGAATTCATTTCGTTTTCTTCTTGGTTCACGGTTAAACTTTAGAAATAATTGCCACAAATTTACCCTTAGATTAAGCTTGGTTTCTTCATATTTATGGGTTGGAAGTTAAATCTGAACAAGTTCAAGCGAATTGCTCTTAATGTTCTTTTGTGAGTTTCAAAGAGTAGAAAACCATAGAATCTACTTCCTATTTTTAAATTAGTCTTCTAGGAGGGTTTTGTCAGAAGTTACAAAGAGATTAGATGCAAAAATAATTGTAACAGCCCTAGTTGCTCGTTTTACTTTGGTAAATTTGTTTTTTTTTTACATTTCCAATTCGTATTGTTTTTATTTTTATATTTGTGTTGAAATTTCTATGTTTGGTTTGCAGGTTCTACATAGCTGGAGTTGGAGCTGGGAATTTGGCCCTTAAGGCTCAGATTTATCAAATTTTTGGGTGGGTACAATTCCATTACTAAATCGGGTAGGTGGGTAGGTAGGTAAGTAGGCCCTTGGTTCCATATTTTGAACTAGGGCTCTGATACCATTTGTAGTGGCCATATTATTTAACATCAATTAATTCTACAAACATAACAGTAAAATTCAATAATTCCTTTATATTGAGCACCTACTCATTTTAAATTGATCAACGAATAATAAAATTTTATAACAAAATAAAACAAATACACAATTTAAATTACCTTGGTATGATGCTAACCCTCCACTTTCACTTGCCTTGTTGACCACTACTGAACTATGCAAACACTTCCCAAAACCTTGTTCCACCCTGCCAACTAGGAAAACTTCCTAGCTCCAGGATATCATATGGATATCCTGGCCCCCGTGCCCAAAACCACCAGCAAACCAATGCCTGTACTGAACCTTCCCGACTACAGAACTCCACTCTCCTCTCTGCCAATCCAAGAGAGCCCCCAAAATCAATAAAAATCTCCCCATCAAATGATCCCCTCCTTCCTAACCTTCTCCGCTCATATTGCCCCTTCACCAACTTCCCCCTCCTTCATTACTTTCCTTATCCATTTATTAATTATCTTATCCTTTCGTAATTAATGACCCTTATCCCCTTATCTATTATTTTATCCTTTCTTATTTATTATCATATGTTATATTTAATGTCCTATCCCTTCCCGAATACGTAAGCTTTAATTTAACAATATAATTTATTAACCCCCTTTAATCCTTTACTTAATTAATTAATGAGTCAATTAATAATTAATTAATCTTTGACAATCATGAAAAACTAATTAATAATAATTAATTAGTTAATGTTATTTAAGAAATAATTATTGTTTAGCTAAATTTTAGGACAGTTAGATTATTAAATTAATTATAACTAATAATCATATACATCTATTTAAGCAGGGTCGTTACACAATAGTTGTCATCTCATCATTGGTCGTTGACTTGGTGGTTTCCCTTGTGTTTGATGGAAAGACATCTATTCACACATTGGGATTCATGCAGTGTCTTGGATGCCATTATCCTTATTGGTGGTCTCCTCGCCTTTGTCAACAATTCTTCATCATTGGCTGCTATTTAGAGGGTCTTTTTTGTGTATCGCTCGTGATGTAGACCCCCTACCTCAGTAGGGTCTATCGATCTTCTGATCTCTAGATCATTCTTCTTTTGATACAAATTATCTCTTTCGGGCTCTTGCTAGAACCCTTCAAACAAATCCATAGGTCCCCCTTTTCTCCTCTAGCATAAGCCTTCAACAAAATCTGTGCGCGCACCCTTTTCCCTTGGCACTCTTCTCTATGTTCTGACCCGACATACCTTTCGGGGTTTTCAGGGTTTTGGGACTCCTGTGAACAAATTCTTCCCAGTTCCTTGTCCTCTTGGACTTTTGATCTCCGAAACGCCAAAAAGGAACAATGCCTCAACTGGCTCCTCCCTTGGAATTTTGGGTCTTCACGTTTTATGGTTTCGCGAGTCGAGACTCCCAAGCTGCAAACTCCTGGCCTCTCAAGTACCCGGTACCCAGAATGAAAAAATGATGACCCATGATAATATGCCACCAAATTTTCGCGATTCGAGGAATTACAAAGCGAGCGTTCTCCATTATGTACTCTATCCTTCGAAATCCTAGTTCACAAAATGTCGAACTAGCTTGGCGTTCACTCTGCTTCTGGTCTTTCAAACCTCTGGTAGCTGAAATGACAAAATGGTCCGGCGTTCGCTCGTTCGGGATTTCGCATTTCGCGAAATATGGATGCAAGGGATATCCTTGCTCCTTGGACTATCCAGTCGCCAAAAAGCCAAAATGATCCATTGCCTATTCCTTTTTGGGATTTCACATTTCGTGAAATCAAGATACAAGGGGATGTCTCTGCTCCTTGGAGTCCCCAGTTGTTGAAAATATGAAACGATGAAATGCCCCGGCACCTGATCAATGTCTCATGGCAATCCCTGTGATCAACAGTCCTGGTCAATTCGTGATTTCATGATTCGGGATCCTGATAGACAAGATCTCATGTCTTTCCAACTCATGGTCCCTGAAATCCCGAAATGAATGTCGAGAACCTTTCGCCGCTAACCTCCTCACAACTCCTCCTGATTCAACGGCCTGGGGGGTTTCAGTGGTCCTCCTCAAGGATAATCCACCATTCGTTCGAATCTCTGAATTCTCCTCTTGGATTTATACAGGTTTAAATCCTTTGCTCCTTCCTTCAATCAGATGGCCAACGGGGATTTCCACCTTGATCCAACGCTCGACGGTGTTCTTCGTCCTGAGTTCTTACTCAATTTCGACTTAGGAGATTTCTAAGTCTGCGAAGACTTGGTTTTCTCTCCTTCTAGGGAATGGGTTCCTGGATTTTGATAACACTTTCTAAAATGTTATTCCTTTGAATCTTTGTCTGGTTTAGACTTTGGCTCCCACACAGTCCTTATGTCTGAGGGAGTTCGATAGCTCAGATTCACGACGTTTTCTCTCTAGCTCGATGCACACCTTGCAGATCTCTCGGTGAAGAGAAAAAAATTCCACAACATTCCTCCCTGGCTCGATGCACACCTTGTAGAGATCCAAATTAAGAGAAACAATTGAGACTGCCAAAATATCACAGTTCCATTAACTTGTTTATAAAATAGAAAATAACAGGAAAATACACACAGTCCAAGCTCAACACATTTGGATCAATCTTCCATTCTGTTATATTCATAGGTGCCCAATGGCTACAGATTACATTCAAAATTACAGTAACTCAAAATCATTTTTTTTCTCCTGCTACTCGTAGTTCTCTCTTATAGCTATTTTTTCTCTATATTCCAGCTCCCTCTCTCTCGCACTGGGTGTGTAAACTTCTACATAACTCAAGGATGGTTCTAGGGTTTCCCCTAGCTACTTTCCTACTCTAAAATTCATCCTACACTATATAAGTCCAATTGCATTCTAGAGCTGAAGTGGAAACTCCTGCTCTGTTTACAATTTCAAACACTTGCTTCACAGGGTAAAATTTGGCACCGGTTCAAGCATGCCTCAAAAAGTGAATTCTGGTGCTGAGTGGAGATGGATCCTGAAATCTGTTGTAGCCTCCCATGTCGAAGTTCTGGAATAACTCACACGTGTTGAATGTTCTCGCCTCTATGTGCTTGGAATGATGCTCCTGCATCAGCTTGCACTTGGAACACGCAAAATACACACATGGTTGTTGGTTCGTGAACTTGTTCTTCATCTGATTTCCACCAAATCATGAAGATCCTGCTTTCTACCTCGTGCTGACTGATAAGAGATTCCTTAATTCTCTCCTTTCAGCGGGTCTCTTTCCATCGAAATCATCCCATTCATTCTGGAAGTGAGGCCTAGATTCTTATGAGTACCTTGAGGCTTGCAGTCACTAGTGGCAGACTCTCTCACCATCGACAGTTGGGAATACATCAATGTCTCCTGATTGATGGATTCTTTAGGTGTTCGAAATTGACTCCTCTATTCACACTTGTAAGAATGTACTCGGTGCCTTGATACCTACTTTCATTATCGATAGGTTGTCTCTCATTTTTTAATGGTATACATCAATGACCGGTAATCAAATGATGTCTCATTGTGTTCAACCTCAAATCCTTTATTCACATGATGTAGACTTGCAACCTTGGAAGATAGTGTAGAAGACTTGAAGACATCACTATATGGCTACAGCTTTCCTAAGCTGTTGCTTCCTTTTCATTGGACCAGTGCCTATATGACTTCAGTGATCATGGGAGATCAAATTGTACTCCATGGTATACAGATATCCTCAGTTTGGTTTTGTGACTAGTTCCATTAGGCCTCGTTCGTGACTATGACAATGTTTTGGCATGTAACCACATTTTCATTTGCCTATTGATGGACATGGACACTTGTTTGGTATATTTTTCACATGGATCTACAGTGTATTTTTGGCAGCCATGTATGCAAAGTCAATACATAATTTAATAATCAATTGAGTTCGTCCAACTGGTTCTCTACCACTCCACTTATGGGTTATTTATAATTTATTTCGTCCATCGCAAATTCTCCTCTGACCTCACACATTAGGGGGAATATGTTAGAGAAATATTTTCCTCACCCTATACAATCTTGCAAAGAGGGCCTTATTCCATTCCCCCATGCAGACTTACTTTCCTTGATTGATAAATCTAGATATAAAAACTAATATTTTTCCACTTGTACGCACCTTGCAAACTATACAATAGGTGTATACACTGGCTACTCCACTACATCCCGTGTACATCTGGATTTGTGCCAAAAAATCAAAATTAAATTTCAGGTTTCCATGTCATGATAGGAGATTTTTGATCCTTGGCCTTCCATATACTGGAAACGATCCGACTCAACCATTCAGTTTCATTTTGAAGGCTATAAAGAAGTCAATTCCAAGCTATGGAAAAGAGGAGAGAATTCAACTTTGAGAGAAAATTTACTCTGGAGAAATTATTAATTCATTATTGAGTCTGCATCCCTTTGTCCTTTAAGTCTGAACACAGTGTTCAGCCCCCAAGATCTTCCCTTATTTATGGAGAACCTCTTTGTCTTCCTTATATGATCTTTCCTTTGGTGGAGGCCCAGTTGGAAGGAACTCAGTTTCTTGGTTTTGAACCATGCCGATATGAAAGTTTGTAATGTTTTCACTTGTGCTAATCATTTATTAATAGAAATACTCCTTTCCTATCCAATTGATATCTTGAAAATATATGTGTTATGATCCATGGGAATGTTTGTTTTGTATATTAATTGATTATTCTATCTAATGTGCTAACCTGTTATATCATCACTATATTCTTTCTCTGCTTGTTTGCTGAGAACTTGTTGCGGGTATAAAGCTTTGGGTCAAAGTGCTGAATGGTGGACATCATCAAATGTTTGGATGAGCTAGGCCTCTTTATTACTTATCTTGCACATTAGTTTACATAGAATATGTTGGAATTGAGTCGATTTCTATAGGCATATATGTCTTTTGTGGTTCACCCTAGCCATAGAGAGATTTTCCTCATAACATATGCACCTCTTGATTACAACCTTCTACTTGGCTATAGTTGTTTTGATTCCATGCGAGAATTTGTTTCTACTCTTTTCCTTGTGTTGCTTTTCCCACATCAAGGAAAAATCATTATTTTTTAATCAACTAGCCTTATTTAATTCTGATTCACGTACTAGCAATGTACCTTTCATTGCAAAAACACCTCCCGGTTACGAGAATGTCGATGTGGATCTTTTAAAAGATTCATCGTTAATGGGTACATTTCCTATTCCACCACCCAATATTCCTCCTCCTTTTTTCTCCTCGTTTAACATGATATTGACCTCTTTTAGTGAAACCACCGAGTCTTATGAACCATGGATAGTACCTAGCTCTGACGACTATCTTCATTACGGTGTCTGAATTCCTTTGAGTCTGGTAGAATTGGCTTATCAAGATATTCAATCAACCACTCCTTCTCCTCGTTCTCTTTGTGATATGTCTCCTGATCCATTTCAAGTAGTCTTTCCCACTGATGAGATGATCATGACAGTTATGTCTATGGAAGATACTGCATGGGACAATATGCATCATCGTTCTATTCTCTTCTTGGAACTTGATACCATAAAGAGTTATCAACAGATTTCGACTTTGTCTACTTTTGTTATTATTTCCTCTGTTTCTGAACCAATGCATGATTCGTTATATGAAGGGAACTTAGGAAATATTTCACCTACCATACCTCTTGATATTTTGATTAAACCCCTAGTCATGGAAAATGTTCATATAGGTGCCTCATGTTCTGTTGATGAGGTCCATACTTACAAATCTCTTTTCCAATATTTTTGTGACGTTTTATCCTGGAGTTATAAAGAAATACCTGGTATTGATCCAGATATTGTTGTACATGAGATTAAGACTTAGACGGATGCTAAACCCATTCGGACAAGACTTTTCCCAGTACACCCACTCAAAACTGCTACTATTAAGCTCGAAGTTGAAAAAATTCTTAAAGCCAATTTTGTATATCCAGTGGCTTTAATTGATTGGGTGTCCAATCTTGTTCTGGTTAACAAGAAACAAGGCGTGATCCATGTTTATGTAGATTATAGGGATATCAACAAATCTTGTCCCAAGGACAATTATCCAACCCCTTTCATTTACTACAATTTTGACGACTATGGCGGGAGTGAAATATTCTCCTTGATGGATGGTTTCTCCAGCTATAATGAAATCAATATTTTACCTGCAGATCAACATAAGACTTCTTTTATTTTCCCTTGGGGTAGCTTTGCATACCAGAAACCACCTTTTGGTCTCAAAAATGTTGGTGCGACTTTTCAACGTGCTATGTATTATTCTTTTCATGACATAAAGCACATTGTACAAGACTATCTATATGATCTAGCAGTGCATTTTGTGCATCGTCAAGATCACCCGACACATCTACGAGCCTTTCTCTTACACTGTCGTTATTATCACATACGGTTGAATCCACATAAATGTGTTTTTTGTGTGATGTCCAGATGAATTCTCATTTTTATCGTTTCTATACATGGGACTAGAGTAGACCCTTTGAAGGTTGAGGCTATCCTCAATTTACCTCCTCCATCCACACTACGCCAACTCCAAATTTTGCAAGGGAAGGAAAACTTTTTACGTTGATTCATTCGCAACTATGATGAATTAACAAAAGGATTTACTCGGATTCTTAAGAAAGGTTACGATTTTGTATGGGATGACACTTCCAACAAATCCTTTGAAGCTTTGAAACTCGCCTTGACCCGTACACCACTTTTGTTTCGAGTTGATTATAGTCAAGATTGTTAAGAACCAAATATCAATATAGCATAGAAAAACCTCATAATAAGTAGTCAACGCCTTGAAAAAGAGAGAATTTCAGATAATAAGCCTCTTTGAGGGGGCAACCTCCTTTTACCCCACATAAATGTTCAAGTACAAGATGATTCCAAATGAAAATGTCTCCTTGGTATATATAGGAGACTAGGAGGTATAA
>ML831809.1:35170-53848 GCA_009831015.1 Picea engelmannii | reverse complement strand
TCCTTCATGGCTTGACATGTTTAAGCTCTAGGATCTACCCTTAGATAAAAGGGGTCGGATCTGATACCAATTGTTGGACAACTGAGAGGGGGGGGGTGAATCAGTTGTTACTGAGCTTAAACAATTATGCTTCTTTTAAAACTCTTTGCAGAAACAATTGAATGATGATCACAATAATGAAGAGAAATACACACAAGCACATTCAGCATCAGTCACATATATGAGAAACACAGAGACAGATATTTTCCAAGGAAACCCATACAGGGTAAAAACCTCTTTTTCTTTATATGATAAGTAATAATTACATTCTTTACATTATCATACATATGAGAACCAACTCATAATGAGGCTACAACCTCTGTTTAGCAAGCTGGAACTTGTTGAGAGCACCAACTCTCTGTTTTTCTCTAGCACCAACTAGAAGGAAGCACCGGCTCCCTGGTTTCTTTAGCACCAACTAGAAGGATGCACCAACTCCCTGGTTTCTCTAGCACCAACTAGAAGGAAGCACCAAATCCCTGTGTTCAAGCACCCACTTGAACCTCTAAGGACAACAGTCCTCCCTAGCACCTCCCAACCACCCTGAAATATAAATCTTTGCTTCTGAAACTTATTACAGTGATATAATGTTAAACAATGGCTTACCCAACTTATCATTGTTCTGCTGCATTTCGTTGCTCTGTCTGCCTCATTGCCTTTCTGCTCACATCCCTTGCGCTGTCAGGTCTTCTGCTTTTTATGCTCTATTCGCCATATCCATTCTCTGCACAGTTCCTCTTCTGTGCTATTCAGCTGTTGCACTCTCCTCCTTCTTCGCACCTGAATTACCTTTACCAACAACACTCACAACAACCTCCAACCGCAACAACAGCCTCATCTCTTCTTTGTACCGTGTATTTATAGCTTCTGTGCACCTTGTGCATGCAGTGTTCGCAATGCCTCTGCATGTTGACTCTGCACCGTTATCCTCCACCTCTCGAGTGCTCTGTCTGATTATCATCGTGACTCTTCAGCTTCTCTAGTGGTTCGCCCCGCATGTCCAGCATCACTGTATGTTATGCTAAGATTCCTCAGTCTCTCTGGCAATTTAAGACTCTTCGTCTTCTTTGAGACAGTCGAACTCTTGATCTTCATCGACCCTGATCGATGGTTCATGATCTTGGTGAATCAATGGTCCTGATCTCATCGTGATCTCGCATCTCGTTGTTCCTTCGTTGGAGATTTTCGTTACTCCAAGTCGCGATAGGCGAGACTCCGAGATGGAGCTCAGATCAACGGTCCATATCTTTTGGTGTATTGACGGTCAGGATCTTATCGTGATCTCGCATCTCGTTGTTTCTTCGCTGGAGATTCTCGTCACTCCAAGTCGTGATAGGCAAGACTCCGAGATGGAGCTTAGATCAACGGTCCACATCTTTTGGTGTATTGACGGTCGGGATCTTTTCGTGATCTCGCGTCTCGCTGATCCTAGGATGGAGATTTTCGTCATTCCAAGTCGCGATAGGAGAAACTCCGAGATGGAGCTTTATGGTGCTCTAATCTTTCGCCACGCGTCCTCTTGATCCAACGGTCCTTGATTAAATCGCGATCTCGCATCTCGTTGTTCCTTTGACTTTCGAGTCAGCGAGATGACGATATTCCGCCACGTGTGATCCCCCACGCAGATCCAACGGTCCTCCTGTGATCCAGATTCGACGACTGTCCTTCTCTCGCTACCTCGCGACCTCGCGACTTGGAGTACCAATGTTTGGACTCTCAACCTGCGAACTCCTGAGTTCGCGAGATCTCTCGATCTCTCGCCACGCGTCCCTCCCAGATGGACAGTCCTGATCTTCTCATCACTTCGTCGCCTCGCGTCCTCGCGCCTCGCAACTTTGAACACCCAATACTTGGGCCTTTATCCTGCGAACCCCCGAGTTCATGAGATCTCTCCGATCTCTGCCACACGTCCTTCACAGATGGACGGTCCTGATATTCTCGCCACTTCGCGACCTCGCGCCTCGCGACTTTTAACACCAAATCCTCGTCTCTTCCACTCACAAGTTTCCGAGTTCGCTCAGATCTAACGCCTGAGATCTATCCTTCTCTTTAGCGTGCGCTCTTCTCAACGATGTTCCTCCTGAGCTTTCACGTCGTTCCTGTTTGTCCATCGATGAACATTCTGATCCTGCTATCTTCACTGATGTACTTGCCATCAATGACAAGCATACGCTATCTGTTAAACATTTGCCAACACCTCTACCCTTGCTTCCTCTAGCTAGTATAGAAGGTCTTGTATTATATTTTCATCACTTCCTATATTGGAAACTCCTTGGTTTTCTTCCACACCCATAGCAACACTAGATGGTGGGCTCTTCTCTATTCTATCTATGGTAGGGATAAGTGGAGTATTTGTTATATCTTGGGCTATTTGAGACCTTGTTCTATCCATTGGATTTTTTCTTTGATTATTTTTATCTCTTGATGAGGCTCCTTGTTTAGGGATGTGAGGGCTTCAGTTGAATGAACTTGTTACTGCTCAAATTGTATTTAATGATGAAATCCCTATTCCTCAAGGTACAACTCAAGGGGAAATCGTTAGGATGATAGCATGTGTAGTATGAGGGAGATGTGTAATTCCTTCCATGCTCAACATGGAGTTGACACACACACACACATGTGTGTGTGTAAATAATCAATGTATATTCATTTTAACTATGTATCTATTATGCACTGAGAGGGATCAAGTTCCTCCAGGTGAAAAATTGAAAAAAAAAAATAGTTTGAAAAAACTTGTGAAGAGGTTTTCACCTCAAGGGATTTAATCCCTCTCGGCACATGATAGCTTCAGAGTTAAGTTGAATCTATGCTAGCGGTAATATGCACTTCTAATTTCTTACTTGAAACAAAGTACTAGAAAATCATTCTTCAAATTTTGAGCATTCAAACATTGATGTTAGAGGAATCTTGATTCAACTGCAAAACCTTTTTAATCATTCTATGCTCCAACTTTACATCTTAGTCTCAAGGATGTAGAAGTCAAACAATTGAACCAATGAGCTTTCAAACATTTCATTAAAAATGAGTTGATCATGTTTGGAACCTCTAACAGATTTGAAAGTGGGTAGGTATGAACATGATAGAAATAAATAGACAATTGGAGGATTCCCATAACATGACATTGTGATTTATTACTTGGAAATAATATTTGATGAAGTTCTCACTAATGTGGTATTTGAATTTTTGCATACTCTCCATGAAATATTTTCAAAGTGAATATTATTGAAGAAATTAGGATTAATGGAGTAGATTAAGTTGGTCCTCTTCATGTTTGTGGTGATTTAACATCCAAACTTTGGACAACATGTTCAAGAATGTTACTTTAGATTTGTGACTTCAATGAATGTTCACCTATTCCTTCTACCACTAGGTTGTTTTTTTAGGATTAAATAAAAAATTTCTTCAAGATCAAGTGTTGTTGTCTTCCAATGGATTATATGTTGGAATTGCAATTGTACATCCTCTCTAACTATAATAAGAATTCAATACTGAATCAACTTCAATATTTTATAATTAGTAAGTTCAATTTTTCTTGTAAGTTTTTATCATCTTAATTAGTGTGAATGAATTTAGGAGGATTAGTTGGTTAACAACTAGCATAAATTTAGGATGATTGGTTAGTGAAATGTTAGAAGATTTTATAATGTTCAAGTTGTTTATAAAGATCCATATCCTACTTGAATTATGAAAGTGTGAATAAAATTTGTAGTTCTTAATTATGGCATTGTCTATTTTCATTTGCTATGAATCCTAAAAAAATCAATGAACAAGCAAAGACAATTTTCTCACTACATGGATCTAAATTCATGGTAGTCATGAGTGCAAATGTGTTTTATTATTACCAACAATATATACTAAGAGGGGTGGACAAGAGAATCATATTGTGCAGATTACAAGTGTATTTTGTAGCCATAAACTTGTAGACCATGTGGCTCAATATTGCAACCAGAAAATCAACATGTTCTTGCTAAAGTGTTTCTTAGTTAAATTTATGTGATGAAGAATCTAATGTCGATGTCATTGCTCAAAATGATAGATTACAATAAAAAACCATGAATTAATGAAGGATCTACAACAACATATATTTAAAAGTTACAAGAAAAGTTGTGTCCTTTGGTATGCTTCTATGGTGGTTTGAAATATGCATATTAGGTGGACCAAAAAACTATGATCAAGATTTGGTCTTCATTTCTACATACACAGAGATGGATATTGAAGTGCTCTTCATAAATGTATGTGCATGGGAGAGGTGGGTGAGTGTAGGTCTGAAAAATTAGATGGAGCTAACACAATATAGCTAAAAAGCTTACCCCAAGAAGAGAGTGGGATGTCTCCACTTGATAGTATGAGGTAAGCAATTCTCTTATGTGAATAAATAGCTATGGCTAGGCATGGGTTGTGCTATGATTTTTCTTTTAATACAAGAAGAGATAGAGAAAAATACTCATTATAAGTTTTTTAGCATGGAGGAGGAGGTAATCAGTGTAGTTTTGAAGGATCACAAGAAACAAGATCATCTCACTAGATAATAATGATGTTTAATTTTATGATAATAAGAACTTAAGATTGGGTCAATTCCAATCTTGTATAATTAGTTAGTTAAGTTTTTCAGTAAGTCTTTATCAATACAATTAGTGCAAGCAAATTTAGGATGATTAGTTAGTTTGAACTATTAGTGGAAATTTAGGATCATTGGTTGGTGAAGTATTAATAAATTTTAGAATGTTAAAGTGGATGCTTTATGAATTTTTGTACAAGAGCCCATAGCAAATTATGAAGGTGTTAGTAAAATTTGTATCTCTTAATAGTGACACAATTTATTTCTATTTGTTGTGAATTTTCAAAAAACACATAAGATTATGGTATTTTTAACTGTAATGTGTGATCACCAAGTGTGATTAGTAGCTATACCCTAAACTATGTAGACATTCATCTCATTCTCTAGCATTTTAAAATCCTCCTCCCTCCACACCTTGAGAAAATGATTTCTCTAATATTGCATTTTGTTCGCTGAAAAATGAGGACCTCTCAACAAGATTTATGTTCAAATAGTTGAGTTGGTGCCTATCCTTCCAATAGTTTCAAATAATAAATCCTAGTAAAATTGTCCATACTTGATTTGTTATTAGTCCCTGTCGTAGGCGTAGAGGGACTATAGCGATCGATAAATCGTTGACTTCATATTAGTCTGTCCTTTGACCACAAATATTTCCATATTATCTATTGTTGGAACCAGGGAACTAAAAACATTGATTTTTATATTAAAAAAAGTACTATATTTGTCATGATATGATTGGACAAGGGATTGGAGGTCTTATTTCCGGCTTCTCTATTCCCAATGTTATATATGTTGGCATATCCAAAGTATTTGATCATATATGGTCTTTTTTGAATCATATATTTTGTTATGCATTCGTCGATGGTGGATTAATGCTAGCATTAATTCGAATGTTTGGTTTATCATTTTATGCTAGGTAAATTTATGGCAATGTTTGATATGGTGGAATATCCAAAGTTTGGCTTTCCAAAACATTATGTGGTGTTCGAATTATTGTTACAAAAAATATAATTTTTCTTTTCGGGATACGTCAGAGTCCTGCCACATTGAATTTTTTTCTTAAATGTTTACAGTGCATTTCTGATAGACTTAAATGTTTACCTAACAGGCTTAGTAGTGTTGAATGGTTACTTAACAGGCTTGTTACAAGACATTTTCTTTTGTTTTTAAATTTTTTATGCTCCAGCGGCGTTGTTGGTTCGGTGATCCATGCTTGCTTTTTGCATGCCACTGATTTCTTATTTGCATGTTGTCGTTGTTCTTGCTTGCCTGTTCGTGTTGTTGCAGTTTGGACGCTTGGGTTTCTACAATCGCGATTGGAACAACATCATTCCTTGGGGGGGGTGTTGTTGCTTGCTTCTTTCTTCGCTATATGTTGTTTATTGTTGCTTGATTCGACTTTGCAAGGTACCAGTCCTACACCTCCAGTTGGGCCTTTTAGTGCTTCTTAGTTGGGTTCTTGTTTGGTGCTTGTTCTTGTTTGGCCAGGGTTTGCAAATGTTGGGATGCTGCATCTGCGGTTGGATCTTTGGTCACATTTTGTTTTTCACTGCAGTTTGCATAGAATACTACTAAGATAAAATAACAGACTAAAGAACTGCAGGCGGTGTAAATTGCATCTGTTACGCGTTGAAACAAAGTTTGTTGGCCTCAAAATATATTTCATGGTTGTCGATGCTTTTTACATGGATTCTGTGTTACTATGGTTTTATAGTTATGACAATGGATTTTTCTGTGTGGGAGATATAGTTGTTCTCTCCCTTTTACTTTCTTGTTGTAAATTGTGTTTGACTCTAGTTTTTCGCATTTATGTGGTCATTCCGAGCAACCGTCGTTCGGTTGCATAGTTGGCCACTTTTATGGACGCAGATTCGCGAATAGGTTCTATCGGACTATGACAGATCGTGTTCGGTGTATACATTAGCTTTCCCGAATTAGTTTTCTTTAAAATAATCTTGGGCAGAAGAGAATGCAATTTATGAAATTATAGGTTTCTTGGACCATGGAGCCATCATCCCATACTTAGCCAGTTTTTGCATCGCGAGTTGACGGGGTAGGCGGCTGAAAATTGACAATCAAAGAGTTCCGCGATATACAAATTGGCAATCGGTCAGCGGCGAGAGTTTCGCGATCATTCCGATCGACCGTAGTTGGGTTCCATACTTAGCCAGTATTATGGACGCGCCTTCGCGAAGAGGTTGTATCTAACTATAGTGTATACATTAGCATTTCCAAATTAGTTTTCTTTAACAGTAGGGCTCCTGGACAGAAACCATTGAAATTTATCAAATTATAGGTTTCCTAGACAACATAGATTAAACATAGGAAATATGTAATTTTATAGAGTAGATATATACAGTGTGCACGTAGCCGTCATCCCATACTTAATCAGTTTTTGCATCGCGTGTTGTCAGGTTAGGCGGCTAAAAATTGACAATCAGAGACTTCGGAGATATAGAAATTGACAATCGGACTTGCGGACTATTTGAATTTGAAGGTTGTCATGTCCAAAAAAGTTAACATTGTCGAAGTAGTTTACTTTATGTGCGTTTTACATACCCTGGTGGACAAAAAACACAAAAAAAAATAGTGATCATTTTTTGGATCACGGGTTCTTGGGATGGCGGGCTCTAGGTTCGATCCCTATTGTTATGTATCCTACAAATAGCATGGACAGTTCCACGATATACAAAATGAAAATCGGGCTTGCGCACTATTTGAATTTCAAGGGCTCCTGCAAAACAACTATCATTCTCGAATTACTTTTCTTTGCATACGTTTTACATACGCTCGTGAACAAAAACAGAACAATAGTAGTAACGTCTGTTACATAGGGCTCCATCCCTGCCACCTTCTGCGCTTCCCAATACACATTAAATATGCTTTGAAAAGTTAGAACCGAGCAGACAGGTTCGAAAAGATGGGCTTTAATAACTAGAAACCTCGAGGACATCTCCAATTAAAATGAATAGACAGACAAATATTATGGGATCTAGTAATTTGTTTTTGCCTGCATTTTAAATTTGTGAATTTTTTTTTTTTTTCCTTGTGCAGTTTTAGTTTTCTTCAAAGCTTCAGCGTAGTTCATGAACGTGTCGGCGACAGAGACCTTGATTTCATGTCCCTCTTTAATATTGTGCATTTCAAAATGATGGGCTTTAATAACTGGAGGACATCTCCCATTAAAATGAATAGACATGCGAATATTATGGGATCTGGTAATTTCTTTTTGCTTGCATTTTGAATTTGTCAAATACTTTTTATTTTATTTTTTGCTTGTGCAGTTTTAGTTTTCTTAAAAGATTCGGCAAAGTTCATGAACGTGTCACCCACAGAGGCCTTGACATCATGTCCCTCTTTAATATTGTGCATATCTTAGATGTCAGATTTCAGAATCTGCTCGGATATGGGAATTTTAATACGTGCTAGTAGTCACTATTGAGCGTACATATTCAAAAAGATTTGCATTAATAAGTGAAAATATCGAGAACATTTGTCATTAAAATGAATCAACACAAAATCTACGGCAGACCATCCAGCCTTTCTTTTAAATACTTACTGCCATTTCTCTCTATGATCAAAGAGTTGTGATTTAGGGTGCCTTCGTTCTAATGTTCCTGGTCATGCACATGTAAGACAACTTAGAGATGAGATTGACGAGAAGATGAAAGAATAGAGCCTGGTTTTATGTGACGTGAGCTTTGAGTAAAAAAAAAATCTGTTATACAAAGAGAAACTCATTGAGGATGAAAAAAACAGAACAGGTATGATCTGGTTGGTGTTGTCCCTGTGTTCGATGCTTTGGTTCATTGAAAATGTTGGTTGGAGATTTGTTGGTTGAACTTCTTTGTTTTGTTGCTGGGAATTGTAATGGATTTTGAGGTAGGGTGCAAAATAGTTCTTCGTTTAAGTATATAGCTTCTTCCAACAACACAGATTTGGCAACTGTATCGAGTTGTACAGATTGCACAAGTATTTGTCTACCTCGGAGGCGGGTAGAAGAAACTGTATGGGTGGATAAAATGACATATTATCACTGCAAAAGTTTATATTTCATAGTATGATGACCTGCATGTGGGTCTGGTAGTTGACTTGACAGAAAGCTATGTTCTTTGTGAAAGTTTGTTCAGTTTCCTCTAGATGTAGTTGCAGACTCTACATATTTGGCGTCACCTCTGAACATTCCAGACCTTTTTGTGGGCCACCATATTTCCATGGCTATGAAGAAAGATATATTCTGATGCCATCTGCAGCATTTGATACACTTGCCAAACCTGTTCTGGTGCATTCTGCAACATTTGATGCACTTGCCAGACCTCTATTGCCCGAAGAAGTTATGTACCTCAACAAAGTTTCTTTTTGCATCTGGGTTGGACGTTCCTTCCAATTTACTGTAATAAAGCAAAGAAGTTCCACATACAAATCCTCAGGAAGACTTTTCAACCAAACAGACGATCAAATATAGGGAGAATACCAGTCACTACGTACTTGAATTATTTTCCGTTGCTTTAGTTGTTGTGACATAGAACAACTCCTTCCACTTTGAAATCAGCCTGAATGGAATTTGTAAGTTGTCTCGGATGTCAAGGGTTAGGAACATTGCAAGCAAAGCACCTTAAACCCCAACTTTTCGACAACAGAGGGAAATTAATACTTGACAAAGAATGGAATGTTGAATAAACAAGCATTGCAAGCAGGCCATATCTAGAAGCGAGAAAATATTCAAAAAAGTGGGATAGATGTACTTGGCAACACTGATTAAGTACAAAACCGTGAAGAAGCTTCATCAATGTACATATTTTAAATTGGTCGACAGCAGGCGAAATCGCAATCATTGTCGAAAATAGCCTCGACTGTATTTTGTAACCCACCTTATTTGAATATAGAATAATTTTGGTTTATTTTTTAACAGTATTTTCCAATTTCTAGTATTTGTTTTAATTGTATTTTCTACCTTCTTCCCCTGTGTGGTTAAACATGAAACACAAGGTTTTGTTTCTGTTGCCCAGTACGTCAATCTAAATAAAACCTGGCATGTTCTTTGTTTACATTTTACATGTAAGAATATTTTTTCATAGGCCATACTTCTGTGGCGGCGACCCTGTATTTAAAGAAAGAAATTGGAGGACCCGTCCTGCTCCCATTCTTCGGGTTCCGTGGATAGAATTAATAATGAGTAACGACAAGGTGGTTGAACTATTGATGCAATGTTCCTGTGAAGTTTGTTGGATATATTGCAGCTTCTTCCATTTGATAATATCCGTGCATATACACTAATATCAGTAGTATTGGAATAAATACAAAAAAACTTCCTCTTCGGCAAAGCTTAGGCAATTATATTTGGGTTTGTGGTATTAAACAACTATGTCCATTTTTCCGTCATATACATCTTCCAGCCTAAGAAATTTCGTAATCTGCAATTTATGCTTTAATTACTTAAAAGTCACACCAAATTTTGATTGCATTTAATTTAATTTAGATATTGATGTTTATGGATTGCCGACGTTTGCTGATCTCATTGCAACAAATACAAGATGAATAGATGATAAGGAGTTTATGTCATTGAGACCACAATGCAAATTCATGTTTCTTGTTGCGCTATGTACATGTTGCAGTCAAAATGTTTGAGGTTCCAGCGAAATTTGCAAGCCAAAAAGAATCTTGCAGATTAGAAGATCATTTGCATTTGAAGCAACCAATTCATTAATATATATTACTATGAATACTATTCAGATAAATATGAAAACTTTGTTCATTGATAGATGCTAGTATGAAAAATATTGAAATAGATATCATAACTTTGTCTTGGCCAATACTTGCCCAGTTATCTGGGCGCCAGGCCCCGGGTTCGCGGTACCCAACACCTATGTCCCCTATTTTGTCATATACATGTTGCAGTGAAACAACGCCAGTGATTTGTTCCTTTCCATACTTGGCCAATTTTATGCCCACCATTGTGGGGCCGACGCTTGCTAACCTAGCTGCTTATCATTCCACAATACACATCTTGCACTGAAAAGATCTGTGATCTACAATTTCACCACAGGTTCCTCGTACACATTGACTTCGTTCAAAGTATATGTTGTTTCTTTCCATCCCTAGCAACTTTGCATCCTTCCTGATATACATCAACAATGATCTTACTAGTGACAAGTGGACAAAGTGGTACGAAAGATACCTCCGTCATCTGCAATTCATGCTTTAACATCTTCATCTATATCCTCGCACGACGGATCCGACCGAGTGTTTTTCCTTTCCATACTTAGCCAATTTTATGCACGTCGTTGTGGGGTCGGCGCTTGCGAACCCTGATGTTCTTCTGCGAGATACTTAGTTCTTTTTCCCTTCTCTTGTTCCCGTATATTATCTACAATTCCACTACCAACACCTCCATCATTTTTCCCTTATTTTATTCCCATGTATTATGGGACTATAAAATATGGACATGATATTCTATAAAGCATGCACAAATTCCGCATTCCATACCTAGCGACATTTTTGAACGCGGGTTCTCGGGTGCGTAGGCGAGCTCAAAAATGGGGCTCCATTGTTCCGCAACCTACAAATAGCACCCATAATTCTGCGATATACAAATTGACAAGCGAATCTACAGACTGGCTGAGTCATCATTGCACTTCTATTATTATGTGTCCTCCAAACAACACTCATAGTTCCGCGATATAGAAATTGACACATGGAATGCAGAAATGGTGGAGTGCAGATTGCCATTGTTTACGGATACCAATCCCTGTGAAGTATCTAACAGTATCTAAAATTTTATTTAGAATACTAAATTAGCACTTATTAGTGACAACTGGACACAGAGGTACGAAACAGTTGGAATTGCAGTCTCCGCAATATACAAATTGACTACCGGACATCGTCCGCTCTTCTGTCTTACAGATTATGCATCCAAATGTTCGGAGCAATACAATTAGAAGGTCCTGGCCTCTCCTCCTCTGTGGATACCTTCTCAACCTGTTTTGGATCCTCCTTTTGGTGGGTTCATGAAATATGCAACTCCAGCGTTGGCGGGTTGGCATATCTTTATTTCCATCTATACAATCAGACGACAAATCCGACTGACTGTTGTTGCTTTCGATACTTGGCCAATTTTATGTCCACAATTGTCGTGTTGGGACCAATTTCAGTTCCATCTATATCCTCGCATGGAGAATTGAACCGGCAGTTGTTCCTTTTCATACCTACCGACATTTCTGATCACGGGTTCTCGGGCGGGCGAGCTCAAAATTGGCCC
This sequence comes from Picea engelmannii, assembly GCA_009831015.1. Lineage (NCBI taxonomy): Eukaryota > Viridiplantae > Streptophyta > Pinopsida > Pinales > Pinaceae > Picea > Picea engelmannii. The sequence goes on along the minus strand of ML831809.1, from coordinate 41,993 downwards.
TCCATTGTTGTGTGTGTTACAAATAGCACCCAAAATTCCGCGATATACAAATTGAGAAGCGGAGCTGCAGACTGGTTGAATCGACATTGCACTTCTATTGTTCTGTGTCCTCCAAATAGTCCTTCAAGTTACGCGATATACAGATTCACACACGGAATGCAAGGCTAGCAGGGTGGAGATTGCCATTGTTTACGGATACTAATCCCTATGAAGTATTTAACATAATCTAAAATATTATTTTCAATACTAAATTACCTCTTAGTACTGACAACTGGACACAGGTGCGGGTTCCGACATCATCCGCTCTTTCGACATCATCTGCTCTTTCGTGTTACAAATTATGCATTCAAATTATTTACTCCGATCCTTTGCAATATACAAATTGACTACCGGGTTCACATCTTGTATTCAAAATTTCCCTAATCTACAATTTCACCGCTGACTCCTTTCTCCTTTTTCCCTTTTCTTCCCCCCCTGTATTATGGCTCTCATTATCTCCATGTATATAATCACACCTTAGGCAATTTTATGTCGACGGTTGTTGGGTTGGCAATCTACAATTCTATCGCATGCTCCTCGAACTCGCAAGCTTCACTGTACCACAGTTGACAAATGTGCTTCCTAATATACATTTGCTATGCTCTTACTAATGACTCTTACAAGTGACAGTTGCACACAACAATACGAAACAATTCGCATCCAGCCATTCGCAACATAGAAATTGACTACCGGGTTCTGACATCGTCTCCTTTTCCGTGTTACAGATTGTGCATTCAAATGTTCCGAATAATACAATTTGACCATCCGGACCTCTGACCCTATTTTGGATCCTCATGTTCACGGATTCACAAAATCTCAAATTCTTAGTCAGTGTTTCAGGTTAGCGCATTCGAAGTTTGCTGCTTCTTCTTCCCTGATATGCATATTGCACTCAAAATTTCCGTGATTTACATTTCCACCGCGGACTCGTTGGTCCTTTTTCCCTTTTCTTCTTCCCTTGTATTATCGCTTTGTGGTTATATACATAGTCGCCTTTCTATAAACACGGGTTCCAGCGTTGGCAGGTTGAGATATCTTTATCTCCATCTATATAATCACACGACTCCTCCGACCAACCGTTATTGCTCTCCATACTTAGCCAATTTTATCGCCATGGTTGGCGGGTTACGCGTATTGCAATCAAAAAGTTCCAAGACATACAATTTGACCTTGGTGCCCTCACCTTCAACAGTTGTACCTTGCAACCCTATTTTGTAGTGGTTTTTTTCCCCTGCCCGCGACCTCCGTACTTTCTTGCTATGCAATTAGAAACCTTTGATGCTAATAGGTCACCATGAAGGAACCGTCAACACTGTCATTAATGAGCGAAAAACTCGAGGAGATATCCCATTATTACGCATTAAACCAAGATTTGCGGAAACTTATTTTGTCCCTTCCGATTCTTCATCTCCAACATGCGTCGTCGTGTTGGGCCGCTCAAGAAATCTGCAATGCTTAATCGCTCATTGCAATATCCACCATGTTCGCATTTCTATATATGCAATTAGTAGTGTTTAATGTTAACAACGCATCATGCAACAACCGTCCAGATTTTCATTAATCAATGAAAGTCTCGAGGACATCTCCCATTCACACGCTTTCGACCAAAATTTGCGCAGGGTTATATTAGCCTTTCCAACCTTTCATTTCATTCATCGTCTAGAACAAATAAATGTCTTTGTAGACTTATGGCAGCGGGTCGACAACAGTTTTGTGGAGATACAGTAAATATGTTCGCAGAAAAGGACCAAAGGTTCCAGTGGTCCAGGGCATAATTTTACTATTCATCTCGTTCCGCCCAGAATAAAGGGATTTGGACCTCCGAAATCGCTCATGCAAGCTGCGTCCCTGAGGTTATTGATTGTAAGGAGGTGGTTTCTTGGTGCATCGAAAAATATATTCCATGCCAAAGAATTATTCCACTGCGCGACCATTCTCCTGTTTCTTTGTCACCTCAGCTCTTCCGCGAGATGTTGAAATTTTCGAAACCAACATTAACGTTCAGAGGACAAGACTACAAGCAGTTTCTAGAAAAACATCATAACGGGTTGGACATCTTAGCCGACTTCCTCGAAGACCCGACAACAGTTCCTGAAGATATCACAAGGCTCCAGGTAAGTTCCTTTAGAAATCCATTCTGGGAAATTGCTTGGTTGTTTACAAGAATAACGGGACAGGCATCCACAACAAGCATTTCCCATATAATTATTTATATTTTGTATTTCACAGTCAAGGAACAATACATTTTCGATTGGGAAAAGCTAATCTCCATTGAACTCTGTTCCCAGTTGTCACGATTCAAAGAATCGAATAAATTTTATATGTCATCCTACTTGATTTTCACAATTGTGTATTGTTGTCCGTTTCCAAAACTTTCTCTTTCCAATAAAATAAACCGTGGATTCGACCCAGTAACATTCTGGCACGACGCCATGTGGAGACACAAGGCCTCCCATTGTTTTTATGAAGTTTTTAATGGCTTTGTCTCAGTTTTCAAAGATTTACTGTTAGGCAAGGATGCTCCATGGATGTCTGGCCACGCAAGCAAGTTTTTGAACAAGAATGGCACACTTGAGCAAAAGGAAAATCACAGTCTCGTCGTGGTCTTTAACTCTAAGGAAAATCCTGCCTTCCTTCCATGCCACATCACGGACAAGATGTTTGTTGCAGAAATAGCAAGGCAATACAACCACTGGTTGCATTTTTTCCATGACAAGAAAAAAAAACAATTCATTCCTCTGCTCTAGAAAGTCGAAGACTTCGTGTGCAGAAACATCAACAAGATTGACGAGTTTGCCGCCCATTTCAAGAAATTGAACCTAACGTACGTTGAAAGGATAAAAGGGTTCGACCCCAATGGCATTTTTGGAGAACATTTACTGGCTATTGGCTTTAATACCTCTTTTATCCATAGACACCTGACCCAAGACAGGGACAGTGTCGACAACAATCCTGCTTCTGTCCATTGCGATGTAGAGACATTGCAAAGCGCAATTGAATTGTATAGACAACATGGTAAAGTATCTGGTGAGAAGAGTACCCAGTCCCCGCCAACATTCCCAAGAGCACGACACCATGGAGCGTCGCTTCGACGGTCCATCCTAGTAAGAAATCAACCCAGAAATCTTCGAACGAAGGAGGAGATAAGAACCCTCCTTGCATAAATATTGATAGTTCTCACAAAGTTCCACTGACGAAGAAGAGAAAAAACAATGTAGGCCACGCGGAGGAATCCGAAATTGACAGTGGAAAACTGCAAATTGAAATTGACGTTGAGCAGATGCAAAAAATTCGGTCATCTGCGGTGGACATATCTGACATCGAACTTTTTGACATAGATGAATCCTTCGTAATCCAGAGTGCTATTTTTGACAACCAATCTAAAAGTATGGCCATTGAAAAGAGAGATGTAACAAACAGGAAAGGCAAATCTCGAATAGAAATTGACTTTAGCCAAATGACCTCGTCCAAAATATGCTCGTTTCACCAGGTAACCGGTGACGTTCTTCGCGATTCCATTGGAGGAATGGAGATGGATTATGCCAATCTGAAACACTGCCTCAACGAATTTGAACATGCTTTCATTGCAACACCAGAATTTGCTAGTCCTTTGGAAAAAATCGTGTCTTCTACCACTGCAACGAAGATGAAAGTATCCTCTACCCTCTTTGCATGCTCCAGAGCCCTTGTAGAGAACAACATCAACAAAAGAATGCAGCTAGTTACTGAAGCCTGAGAAACATTGCAAAATTTAGTTTCCTTTGGAAAGAAGGCCAATGATTTGCTTGAACATTTGGAAGCGAATTTAAAAAATGAATAGTTTTTTTGTCATCAGGTGTTGGACCCTTTTGCCAACTATGCCCTGAACACATCGGAACTAAAAAGAAGACAGGAGAAACTCCCCTCCCCAAAGCGCACCAAAAAATTAAAAGCATGCTGGCAAAAAAAAATTGAGAACCTGCACCTCATTGTCAAATCATGTAAACAAGTCATATCAGAAAAGGAAAATTTATTCACAAGCCTGATCCAGATGGACTTAGCCAGAACTACCAACGAGGTTCAAGATCCAAACTTAATTCTCAAATCCTTGTCAGTCACCAAAGAAGCGTTCCAGGAACAAGTTGATATTTTAAAGGGGTTGTCTTTCGAAAAGTTTTACGGCATACTTGAACATCGTCTAGATGAGCACGAGCGCTGGGTACTGGACTATGCCTCACAATGAAGAAATTGAACAGAGTTTGCATAGTATTTCAATGGATCTAAGGAAATTAAAAAATGACCTTTATGACATAGAGATCCGGAATGAAATCAACACAACCCCCATGAAAAGCTACATCGAAGAATGGTTCCAACTCATAATGGAAAGCCTCGTCCATGAAGGGAAACAACCGATCAACAAGAGTCCACTGTCCATCAACGACAGCAACAAAAACACATTGGCTTCATAGTAAGTCTATACTACCATCTTGTTTTGTTTATCATTCCAGTTTAAGTCTATGTTGTCATCTTCTTTTCTTTATCAATGCACTTATGTCCTCTTTAAATAGAAAATTGTAACCAAAGACTCATAAGTTCCAATTTCTTCTTTTCGGTTCTTCCTCTCTACCATCGCACACTGCTTTCGACGTTCCTAATTTTTGTACTTATTTCTTTTTATGGTCCGCGGGAGCCCCAATCCCAGTCTATATGACAAACACATTTAAATTTCCACAAACATGTAACAGACATTATTATTTTTTGTCAAATTTCAAAGAAAGTTGATTCGAAAATGTCCTTATTGTATACCAAACTTTGGGTTTCTAGGAACCTTCTTGTTTGTTCCAAAAAAAACTAATTCGGATATGCCAAATTTCTTGTTTCCTATTGTATGTTAATTTTTGGGTCTTCAACGACGTTGATGGTTTAATGTTGATGTAATTTCCTGATATATGTAACAACCATTATTTATTTTATAATAAGTTTCTATAGTTCGCAAGCCCGCTTCTCAATTTGTATATCGCGGAACTGTCGATGGTTTTTGTAGGGCACAGAACAACAGAGACCCATTTTTTAAACCGCCAGCCCGACAACCTGCGATCCAAAGACTTGCTAATTATGGAATGAGCAGTCCGTCCATGCTCTATAAAACATGTGCAAAGAAAACTAATTCGACAATGCTATTTCTTTTTTTTTTCCAAAAAAAAACCTTAGTTTTAAAGCAAAGTAATTCGGTGCAACATATGTTATTACTATTCTATTATATAACAGACATTATTAATTTCTGGTAAATTTCTATAGTCCGCAACTATGCCTCTCATTTTGTATATCGCAGAACAGTCGGTGCTATTTGTAGACCACGGAACATCAGACACTCAATTTTCAGTGCGCGAGCCCTAGAACCCGCAATACAAAAACTGCCTACGTATGCAATGAGGGCTACAAATTCGTATCTATAAAACTAAAAATCTACTTTATACAAATGCATATTTCATATGTATAATTTATTTACTAAATATCTACTTTATACAAATACATTGTTCATATGTATAATTTATTTACTAAATATCTACTTTATACAAATACATATTTCATATGTATAATTTATTTATTTTTGATGACTTTCTATGTCCTAGTTTTAAAAATAACCAATTTGGTAATTCTAAATTTTTTGTGTCCAACAACCATTCAAACATTGATAATTTTTTATATTTTTTCAAGAAGAACTAATTCAGGAATATTATGTTCTCCACGCAAACCACATGTATTTCAACTTTCTAGCCACCTGCCTGTACTAGGTCACATTTACTCCCATATCAACTTGGCATGGACTACGCTGCCATGCAACACTTGTTTAGTTATGAAACTTACATTTCTCATTCACTACAATGCAGCTTTATGATCTCATTTACTATAGTGCCTTGACCTCTATTTCTCCTTATTTTTCTAGTTACACAGTGCCAACTTCTCTTTGTCAACCAACATTGTGTGGTCATGTGGTCCATCTCTTCTTCATTTTGATGACATAGATGGTATAGTGAGAACTTTAAAATCCTTTTTTTATCAAATTCTCCCGCATTAAGATCCTTTAACATTGAACCAACCAAATGATGCATATCAATAGGAATTTATTATTAAAAGGTATGGATGTGTTTGTTTCACAGAAAATATATCTTTTCCTTTTCAACCCCACTTCACATAATCATGACCATTTTTTAATTGATAATTTCTGAATTTGAATAATCTTTTATTCAAGTTAAATTTAAATTTATAATTTATTAATTTAATATATATATATATAATTTAAAATCTATAAATATAAATATAAATTTACTAATTTTAATTTTAAAATGTAATTAACATCTTTAAATAATTTAAAATCATGTTAATCAAATAAAATAAAAAAATCTAATACTTTAAAATACAAACTTTTAATCATGTTTAATAAATTCAAATTAACAGAGATCTCAACTACTAATTTATAATCACTATAATTATAATAATGATATTTATATTTATTTAATCATTAGACCCATTCAAATTATATACCATGTTGTTTAAACATTATAGATTCGTCCATGATAATTATGCCTTTTTCTGCTGATTCTGTGTGAACACACCACAGGGAGACGAGCGAACATATCTGAAGAGATTTCCCTTCACCTTAGCCTTTACCTGTGTTTAGTCCCCTTGGCACAGTATTCGAGGCTAAATCACTGAGATTTTTCAATGGAAGGGAGAAAGCTTGTGGAATTTTATTTGTCCTTGTAAATCAAATAGCGATGGACCGGAGAAGCCACACCGTGTG
>ML831808.1:16985-53855 GCA_009831015.1 Picea engelmannii | reverse complement strand
AAGATTTAGTTGTAAATCTAGCTCAAATTCCAGTAAAAAGTATTCTTATGGATGTGGTGGTAGCTGATGTTCCTGCAAAATATGACATGCTTTTATCAAGATCTTGGGGTGCAAAGTTAGGAGGATCAGTTCAGTTGGACATGACATATGCTACTATTCTGATTTTTGATGGACAATTTACTAGATTGTATAGAGAAACTAGATTGGTCTATATAGTAAGTGATCCTCAAAACCCAAATAATTATCCAGTCTATGTTGTTGATCAGAAGTTAGGAATTTGTATTTTATCCATAGATGATGATTTTCAAGAATGTATAGAAAATGAAAAAATAGAACCTCTGAAGAAAAATGTAAATATTAGAGATGGGATGTGGAAAATGTTTTTCAATGGTGCTTCATCTTGGGAAGGAGCATGAGCTGGAGTACTTTTCATGGCACCAAGCGATGAGTATTACATCTATTTTTCTTATAGATTGCAATGGGACATCAATTACACAAATAATGTATGTGAATACGAAGCTTTAATTTTAGGATTAGAAGCTGCTAGAAAATTAAAATTCAACATTTGATAGTTTATGGGGATGTTGAACTTATTGTAAAACAAATCAAACAACAATATCAAGCTAAGAATCCAAGAATGAGGTCTTATATAAATTGTGCATGGGATCTAATAGAAAAAAAATTATTATCATTCAACATTCCTGTTATTCCCAGATTGCATAATCAACAAGCAGATTCTTTAACTAAAGCTACAACAAACTTCATACCACCTATGGTTATGAAATTGAAGTATTAGATTGACATGAGACATAAACCTTCAATTCCAAATAATGTTCACTATTGGCAAATTTTCGAAGATGATGAACAAATAAAACAATTTCTGGAAATGATAGATGAATTCTCTGAGACACAGATAGATCAAAAAAATCAAAATGATCCAGTTTGGATTATGAAAGAAGGAGAAAATCAAGAGAAATTCAAGGATAGAATCTCAAATCACATAATTCTCTTGCTTGAGAATAATCAAATTCCCAAGGGTCTTGTTCCGTTAGAAAGATTATTCGACCAAAAGGATATACCTTTAAAATCTACCTTGCAGCCTCATCCTGAAGAGGTTGAAGATTGTAATGTGGGATCAAATGAAAATCCAAAAATGGTCAAATTGTCTAAATATCTTCCAACTCATCTAACGAGTAAATATGTTGAATTACTTAAAGAATATAAAGATATTTTTACATGGTCTTATGAAGACTTAAAAATTTATGATACTTAAGGACATATTGTATCGAAAGATGGCATCAAAGTAGATCCAAAAAGAGTTGAAGTTATTGATCAGATCAATATTCCTAGAAATAAAAAAGAGATTGAATCATTTTTAGGAAGAATCAATTTCTTGAGGAGATTTATTCCCAATTTTGTTGAAATTAACAAGTTGATCACATATAAGTTGAAGAAGGATAATGAGGTGAAATGGACCACGGAAGCTAAGACATCTTTCCAACGAGTCAAGAAAGCTATAGGAGAAGCACCAATATTGGTAAGTCCTTATTATACCAAGGAGTTTTTACTCTTCTCCTTTGCATCTGAATATATTATTGCAACAATGCTCCTTCAGAAAAATGAAGAAGGATTTGAACAATCTATTGCCTTTTTTAGTAAAAGCCTCATAGATGTAGAGTTAAAATATGACATACTAGCCCCGAATGGGGTGACACACGGACAAGCAGTACCACGTGGAGGCGGCATGGGAGAGGCCATTTATAATGGCTCTCACCACACACACAACCATTTATGAATGGCACTGCCTCCGTCGGCCTCCGTTCTCTGATGGGGCTTCGCACGAGCTTTAACTAGACGGATATCCAGAGCATTAAGCTCCTGGCTTTAATGGCAGCCATTATAATTCATCCCTCCAGCAGCATTGATGGAAATCTCAGGGTGAGTTCGAAGCTTGTTGAGCAGCGGTGCAGCTGTGGTGTTGTCGGCGTTCTGGCTTTGCTCCTTGCTCCTGCCATGCCGAGGCTGAGAGGGAAGCCCCGCAGGGGAGCCAGCTGGTACACTGTCGACTCCAGAAGGAAGAGGCATAGGAACTTTCAGCGAGCAGTGAGCGTGGCTAGGCAGAGATGGCATCGGACGAAAACGGTAGCTTGCTCGCCCCCCAGAAATTTCGTAGAAGAAGACCCGGACTTGGAACTCCCATCAGACTTCTCGAAAAGCAAAATGTTTACTGTACCAGACAATTGGGATCCCCCGACTTGTTTTGCTATAGCAGGAGCACTGCCCCACTCCACAGCAGTCCCAAGTCCTTGCGCAGCGCAAAACGATGAGCACAACACCTGTGTGGTCGAGGAGGAGCCACCGTGTATCCCCATAGAATTGAAGACAAGCATGGAGGTGCCGGGATGAAAGGAGATAAAGAACGAGCCACAGACACCGCCCTCACCACCCCTCCTGCACCCGGAGCACTTGCAGTTGATATTCGAGATCTGAAGCTTGTTTGATGACCAACTCTTCAGAGCAGTTTGCGTCAGCCAGCGCTTGGACATGCTCTTTGCGGCCTACTCCAGAGCCACTCCTCGGCAACAATTCCCAACCTGCTCTCAACCATTCGCCATCCCAGCCAGCAGTGGAAAAGCGAAGGAAACTCACGAGGACTCTAGGGATTAGGTTTTCTTCTGTCTTGCATGTTTTCCAAATCTTTTTATGTAGTCATTTACCAGAGTCGTAGCTCTATAGTTGTTAGCATGGTTAGCATTAGAACAGTAAAATTGTTGTCAATTTTGAATGGACACCCTGGTTTCCTACGGGCAGGGTGGTGCAGTGCACTCTTTTCTTTTGCATGCTACTGTGGGCAGGCCAGTTGTCCTGGTTTCCTACATAGGCAGGACAGCTGGCACCTGCGTGTCACTTGTACTCCTTTTTATGAAGTCATAATATAATAGGTTCTGCCTTTTTATTTAAAAAAAAAAATATATGACATACTAGAGAAGTAGGCTTATGCTATGGTAAAGGCACTCAAATCTTTCTGAACATATGTTTTACATTCAAGAATAATCACATATGTACTGACCAGCACAATCAAAGGTATCTTGATTCAACCAGACAGTGATGGAAGAAAGGAAAAATGGTTGGCCAAAATTCAAGAATACGATTTAGAAGTTAAACCAACCAAACTGGTAAAAGGACAAGGTCTAGCAAAATTATTGGTTGAATCAAATTTCAAAGCTCTGGGAATAAGTCATTTCAAGTCTCAAAATTCTCTCCCATACATAGAAATTGATGATGAAGTGACAACCATTTAGATTGATGATAAATTTTCTTCCTCATCTTGGTACAACAATATCGTTTCATATCTTCTTACTCTTCAATGTCCTACTGACATGACTCCTTCCAATGCAAGAACCTTAAAATTACAGGCAATTAAATATTGCATTATCAATGCTAAGTTATAATGGAAGGATCCTTTGGGTTTCTTGTTATGTTGTCTTACAGACTCTGAAACATAAGGTGTCATTGATGAGTTTCATAAAGGAGTATGTGGAGGACATCATGCATGGAGAGAAACAACTTATAAAATTTTAAGGGAAGGCTATTATTGGCCTAAATTATTCACTGATGTAAATGCAAGGGTCGAAGCTTGTAATTCATGCCAATTGTTTGCTTGAAATCAAAATCTTTCGTCCTTACCTTTAGTTCATGTCAAAGTTGAAGCTCCTTTCCAACAATAGGGCCTAGATTTTATCGGAGAGATTCATCCACAATCAAGTGCCCAACATAGATTGATTTTAATTGCTACTGATTATTTTACCAAATGGGTTGAAGCTATTCCAACTCGGAATGCTACAGATTCAGTAGTGATAAATTTTCTGGAAGATAACATCCTTGCAAGATTTGGTTGTCTGAGGAAAATAGTCATAGATAATGCATAAGATTTCAAATCTATTGCTATGATAATTTTTTGTCAAAAATATAATATTATTTTGGATCATTCTACAGCTTATTATACTTGGGGAAATGGGTTGTTTGAATCATCTAATAAAATTTTAATGACGATAATTAAGAAAGTTTTAATAGAAAGCAAGAAAGCTTGGCATATACATTTAAAATATGCTTTATGGGAAAACAAAATCAGCACCAAGAGATCTATAGGTATGTCTCATTTCCAATTAGTTTATAGTACATATGTTATTCTTCTTATTAATCTCTCTCTTCCTGTGATGAAACTCTAACAGGATGCGAATGACGAACCAAATGATCTGACAAGAAGAATAAACCAAATAATTGAAGTCCAACAGAATAGAAGAGAAGTGGATGATAAGCTCCAGAAATATCAAGACAATATGAAAGCCATCTTTGATAAGAAAGCTAAAGACGGGGAGTTTCTTCCTGGAGATTCAGTCTTGAAGTGGGAAACATGGCAAATTTGACCATCTCTGGTTCGGACCTTTCAAAATTGCAGCAGCTGAAGGGAGAAATTCATTCTCTCTTGAAAATTGAAATGGAAAAATTCTTGAGGCCCCTACCAATGGGCGGTTTTTAAAACATTTCATGCAGTATTTTACTTTTTAGTTTCCATTGTATATACCGGATTGGATTGGATTTACATTGGCAAAAAAAAAAAAATTCACTTTCTTTTTTAGAGAATTATTTAAGTATTTTTCAATAAAAAATTTATGTAAATATTCTCAAGAAAACAATGTTTTCAAATTTATTTCAAGAAAAACAAAAAGAAAATACAATTTTTCTACAGAAGATAAATGACCTTTTACTTTGCAAAATAAAATTCATTCGGTAGTTAATAAAACAATACTTCTTCTGACAAAAATAGATGAAAATTTCGTAAAATAAGACGTCGAAACATAATAATAGTCTTTGAAAACTAAAGGTTTGGAAATTATATGTTCAAAGTCTAATTTAATTTCACAGTTTCAAAAAACAAAAACAAGGAGTATATGGAAGATTACTAATGACTACTTATATGAAATGCATTTTCATTGTGTATTGCTTCTTTTACTTCCACAGAATCCTCTAACTTTTGAAACTCCACTTTTTCTTGTAGAGCCAATGATCGTGATTCTTCAACAACATTTTGATGATCTTCCAGAAGTAAATCTTCTTCAAAAACAGGAGATGATGCTGTAGATACTCGAGACTCATCTGATTCTACAGGAACGTTCATTCGAGTTCCTGAGATTGAATATGTGGATGAAGTTGAAAATTTGAAGTTTGGAGCTCTTCGATTTTTTCTGACTGCTCCCAAACCTTTTCCTAAAGAGTAAAGATTGAAAAATTGACACACTCACAGTCATCACGTTCAACACTCATTTTTCCCTTCTTCAGACTCTTTGGAATCAGATGATTAACAAATTACAAATCCCTTGTCCAAAACTTCAAAAGAAAACAGTTAAGAGTTCCTCTTCTCCCTTATTATTTAAGTAAAAATGAAAATATAATTAAAATTGATTTGAAGGATATTTTCCCACAAATTAACAATAGTGTCATCATCTGAAGAAAAGATTGGAGAAGAGGGGAAAATACAATCTGAAACATCATGTTGATTGGGTATAAGATCATCTCTGGTATGAAAATAAATTATTATTNTATATATATATATATATGGTTAGAAAGTGACTGTGGGACAGAGCAAATCAAAAGTCTCATCTGACACAGAAACTCGTGTCAAATTATGATTGTTCAGATCAAGATATTTGAATGTTTGATATAATTATTTCTCCCTCTCTCCCTAGTTCTTTCTATAAACAATGTTCTTTTTTCTTTCTCATCATATTGATCCTTGTAGAAATGATAAAACTTAGAAGCATATTTTCAAAACAGGTCGAGCGAAAAATTTCCATGTTTCTTTAATTTTAATTGAAAAAGTATGTCTAGGCTAATCCTAGTAAATTTAGCTCTAATATTAGATTTCAGCTGGCGAATTTGCTCAAGGTTTATCCCTGAAATGATTAAATTTTCCCAAAATTTACCTTTAGGCGAAGGTATACTTAGAATTGGAAGAAAAACTAATCTCAGAGTATTCTTAAAATTGTAGACAGGCCTTCTTTTTCATCAAGATCTTAAACAAATGTCATCCCTTGGATCTTACATACAAATTGATTGCCCCCACTTCAAAATAATAAAATCAAAGACAAATGGTGAAAGGAAATTCACAAATTGATTGCCCCCATCTTGTCCCAATACAGATGATGAAAGGAAATTCATATAACCGATTGCCCTCATCTCAGTTAAATGAAATCTTGTTTTTGAAGTGGTGAAAGGAAATTCAATTAAGGGAGATATAGATAATTTCATCGGGGTACTCAACAGAATCGTTGGCAGTGAAACAATATCTATGATATATGTAAGGTTGTCTTACATATATATATAATATACTTTGTTATCGAGTTATTTTTCAATAATATTTATATCCTGAACCAACTAAGATTCCTTAAATAAACATATTTTATATCTGTATAACCATGAAGAGCGAATAGAGTCGGTTAAAATCTGATATTTTTGTTAAAATTACTTTGATTATCCTAAACAATTATGGAATCAATTTTAAGGAAGGAAAACACTTATTATCCTGCCTTGAAATCAATCACCAAGTGTGCTTTAAGATTTTTAGATATGGTTACGTTGATTTTTCTATGTGTGATTAAATTTCAAATAAAACAAGAAAACATTTAAATCAATAAAAGAAGCAATAATGAATCCATTTACCCAATAAAGGCACATGGTCTACTATTCTTTCGTGCCTCACAGGGAGCCACAATCCCGAAATGGAGCCTATGTTAGAACACTTCAGAAAATTTCAAATAAAAATTAAACTTTGAAGTTCTTTTTTTTATCTTTAAAAAATAAATTATGAAAAACTTAGGAATGTCGTTCTTTTTTTAATAAAAGATATGATTGTTATATCTTGACAGAGTGCATCCATTACTATCCATTAAAAAAATTTAGTCATCCGGATCGATGGTTCTCGCAAATCCGGAGTTCTAAAGTTGTGTGAGGTTTAAACAAAAGAAAACTACAAAGTCACTTCAAGACTTCGTGATTCGGGAGTTTCAAACTCAAGGTATTTAAAGATCTAAAAACCTCGAAGTTGCGAAGCTTCGGAGTCCCGAAGAGATGTTCCCGCAAAAGTGTTTTAAAATAGATATATCGATGATTCATAGGCCACTTGTCAATCTTTATTTGTGTTGACACGTGGCACTCATTTTGGGCACTTTAGTCACATCATTCGCACAATTTTAGGTGACATGTGTCACTCACTTTTTATGACACGTTATCAAAAGTGACTTCATCACTGCCACATCACTCTGGAAGATTGTCCTTCAGGAGATAAATCAAGAACATATTCAAAGGAGCATTGGAGCGTCGAAGTGTCGAACCGTTGAAGTCTCGAAGCACCCAAATGATCATGATAAATGAAACACTAAAGATTAATGAACTAAACAGGTTTAAGTAGTTGTGATTAACGATAAGTAATCACTCTGTGAATTCGGCCTTCGGGAGATATCTATTATTTTCCATTTAAAACTCTCGAATGTCAAACTATTGAAGTACTCACCGCACATACAATCTCATGAAGTACTTAAAATTAAAAAGTGACCTTAAACCATGATAAATTAAACGAAAAAATAATTAAGGGTTGATTTATTGTTTCGTGAATTCGACCTTCGGGAGATATCCATTATTTTGAATTCAAAACTCTTGAATGTCGAAATGTCAAAGTACTTTATCTTAATCATTAATAATATATCCAGCCGGCTAGGGTAAAATATTTGGAAAAGTGTTGCGACCACCAGGTAATAAATTTAACAAATGATTACTCTGTCAATAGATTAATGTGAGGATATCTAGACATTAATATTTCTGTAAATAAAGGCATTTCAAACTTCAAAGTATTTTGCCATTAGCATCTGAAATTGTCGCATTCAACATTTTGAGCTCACGAGTTTTACTTCTCACGGGAGGGTTAACATCAACTTTTGAAAAGTCGTGGCGCCACGCAAAGCAGTAAAGAAGCAAGATTCATTGACTGAGGAATCAAACCCAAATGCAAATGTCGAACCTTCCAAGTTCGTTGTTGCATTAACAGAACTACATGCACAATTCAAGGATCATAAAAAAACCAAGTACATCCACAAGCAAATAGAGGGCAAGTGAAGTGTCAACGAGCAAAAGAAATTTCGGCAGATCCAAAAATATCTTCATTGTATCTTTTAGTTTTAATTGTATTCTATTTTGAGAATAAAGAATGTGGAATGTCTAACTATTTTTGGTTAAGACATTTTTGTATAAATAAACAAATCAAAGATCTATTCCAGGCTTCTTATGGCCGAATGTAAAAGACAATTTTCTGAAATATCAAATAGAAAGAGAAGACAAAGATTCTACGTCTCATTTCCTTGAGTTATGTGGTTTCAATGTATCACCATTTCATAATCTTATTTTCTTCACTCCATGGTTCTTGAAGATTGAAAGACTACAATTTAGTAACACATCTATTGTGGTTCATATATTGGATATTTGGTCAGTTACAATTTTTCCTCTATTATTACTGTGAGTAAAACAAGACATGTATCTATATAAGTTTCCTCATTTTAAATCATCTATCAAGGACTCCTTCTTCATAACTCTTCTATTGTGGATAAGGTAATATTTATTTGTATTCGATACCTTACTTTCTTTTGGCAGTTTTCATTAATCAATTCTACTTTTCATATGATCAATATTTATAAAAGATTCAAAGAAAGAGATATTGCCTTTGTGTTTTCCAATCATTAAAATTCATTTGAAGTTTCATCTTAAAACTGAAGGTAGAAAATCATTACTAAAACAATTCTCTTAAATTTTGGATGCTTGACATTATTATGTGAGCCTAGAATAAATCTCAGGAACAACAGAGACCATTGATTGTTTTTATATCAACTAGTGTATGGCTTTGGATGAAGTTATTGAATGTGACACTATCAAAAATGAGCTTTTGATTGCTCCCTCCCCCCATGGTGGAAATGAAGTTGAAATCGCCTCCCAATATCCAAAAATAATGCTCGTTGAGTTCTTTAATACACTAAAGAGTTTATGAAAACTCATACTTTTCATTGAGTTGCTGTGGCCCATAAACATTGGTGATGAAGGCAGTTGTTTTAGAGCCAATTGGTCTGAATCTGGCAGTGAGACTTATTTTTGTAGCAAAACAATTATCCAAGTAAATTGTCGTGGCGTTCAAGAGGATTTCCAGACATCCAACCATTCCTATTGAATCTGACGCAATAGAAACATCATTTTGCATATTTTGGAGAGAATGTCGGTGAAGACATGGAAAGTGCATTTTGTTTCTTGTAGCAAAAAAAAATCTTGAGACCCAATATTTACCTTATTTCATAAGAGCATTTGTTTGTTCTTATCATTGATGCCTCAAAATATTCCAAGAGACAATTTCCATTACAAACTTGGAGAGGGGGAGGGTTGATACGAATCCATGATCAACGCATTTTGTCCTGAGTTAACTAAGATGTCTCCCATTTCCTGTAAAATTTGTAGATTTAATTTTCTTCCTTTGCACTTGTATTCCTTAGGGGTCTTTTTGGGCTTTAACTTGCTGGTTTGAATGCCAAGAGCAAGGTTGGATCCAGGTGCAGGATGAGATCCCAATGTTTCTCTTGTGTCTTTGTGGAGGGATTTATGAACATGTTGGATGTGTTCTAGTGGGATTGACTTCATTTCTTTCCTTCGAGTTGCATCGACAATACCCTACAGATATATGCCTTCAATATCCATATCATCGGGTTCAGGGTTTGTTCCATCATCTCCTTTAGGAATCATGGGAACATCTTTGAGAGGAGGCATGTGAGAGGGGGAAGTTGTAGTTTTGTGCTTCTTGAGGTCTTCAGGGTTGGGGGTAGGATCAAGAGGTTCACAGTGCTTGGGATTCCAGAAGGATGGATCTAGCTAAGAATCATGGGGGGTTCTTAGGGGATCGAGTCGAGGATCTCAAAATTGTTTTTGGTTTCAGGATATTTTGAGGGGATAGAGGGGGTGGGCTTTTGTCCATATCTATGTGTATTGACTATTTTGGTAAAACCTTGCTCATCTGTTTTGGGTTTTGGTTTCGATGCTTTAGGGGGGTGGAGAAAATGACAACCGCCATAGAGATTTCCATGCTCATGGCAACATCTACAATGGAAGGGAATGAACTCATAATCTAGGTTTTACAGCCAATCTGAGTCTTTGTAGCTAAGATACATGGATTCAAGGATATGAACTGAAATATTCATGTAAATGCATATACGGGCATAAGTAGTATAGCGCCCATGTTTAGTGACTTATGAGGATTTAACATACATACCCTGCATCTTGTCAATTCTTGATAAGATCTCCTCATCCCAATATTCCCACGGGAGCGAATAGAGTCGTACCCATACTATTGCATAGGAAAAGTCTTCCTTGTCAAGATTAAATTTCTTAGTACAATAACATAGGTTTAACCCTGCCAGATGGAAGAAGTAAGGTCCATTTTTTAAGACTCTTTCTTTATCTCCTTGATCCTGAAAAATGGTCGTAAAAAACCCCTTTGATCCAAGCTTGAGTTCATAAGGTTTTGAGTGTCGCCAACATGAGTTGATCTAGGTAACGATATGATCCAAAAAATCCTTAGATACCACTTATTCCTTTAAAATATACATATTCGCATCTAACCTGATTCAAAATTAATTCTTGATCGTATCGAGGTGATTTGCAGAAAAATGACGACGTGCTCCTTATCGAAGTTCTCATAAATTGATGATTAATTTGAAGATTCATGAGATGACACAACAAAAAATAAAATAACTCTAATTAAATATATTGATGACATATATTACTTCATCTTCAAGTCCCTTTTAGATAGCGAGACTGCTTTTCATAATCCCAAAATGTCAAATTACATTACAACATGGACTTACAAAAAGCCAATTTTATGTACTCTCTTTAATTTCTGTGCTCAAACTTGGAAATAGATTTTACCATTGAATTCCTTGCGAAATTCTAAAAAAAATTGAGTATAAAGTCGACCATATGTTGAACTGGCTCAATTTCACCCTCTTTACATGCCAAACGATGCACTATGGTGCTCATTAATGGCAATCTCGACTAAGACTTTTACAAATTACCTCTTAGTACAAAAACAACATCACCATTGAACTCCTCTTGGAAAAACGAGAAAAATGAGTGTAAAGTTGTCTTTGTGCAGTCGATATACCTCATGGCACGCATATCGAGACACACCGCATTAGGCTTCTCTCTTTTAACACAAATATATGCAATTTGTACCATAGTTGGCGTCAAGATCCATGCCTGCATTGGGATACGCACCAACAATGGGATGTGTATCAAACATTGGGATCTGTGCCCATATATTGGCCTTAGGTCGGAATTGAATCCCAACCGTACCTCGCATTATATGCTAACGTTGACATCATAATAAATATAGTTTATTGTATTAGTTATAACAAGGACCATGTGATCCGGATTTAGGAGAGGAATGAACTGATTTGCAGACTGAATACAATAAACACAGAGATAGGAAGAATACCACAAATATCTAGTAAACAATATCTTCTATTAAATAATGAAATAGGTTGAAACTGTAAAACTGCAGAACTAAAACTTGCTCGAATGGTGGTAGCTATCTTTGAGAAGAGATGTGGCTACTACGTGCATCCGTCTGAGAAGAATGGATTACAATGAGGCTCCAGAGGCCCTTTTCATATTACTCATGAATGCCAAAACCATAGACATCTAGAAACCTAACCCTAGAAGGTGAAATTCCAAAAGTCGTGTGGGCCCTATGGGTAAGTTGGTGGAATTTGATGCCTCAACTTCCTAGGGTCGTAATTTTTGCATACGAACTCTATTTTAGGCGCGTGATAGCCCGTTGGAAAGGTCTTTCAGAGATATACGCATTTCGCCCTCAGAATCTGACTCTAACTTTAGTCTGACTGTGGCGAGTCAAAAAAACAACATTTAGGGCCCCAAAACAACCGTGGAAGTACAACAAGATGTGTTGACATGAAAACATACAAAATAAGCCAGTTGGATTAAGCGAGAGGCCACCTATATCCACCTGGAAAATGTGTGAGGATTCAGACAACCCCAAAAGTGTAGAACTCACAATTATAAAGCAATATAGAAAGATGTGTTGAATAAAAAACGTACATGAGGAGCCAGTTGGAATAGGTGGGTGGCCACTAATATCCACCTGGATCAATCCTCCCCCCTTAGAAAGCAATGGTCTCTATTGAGTTGAGTTCCCCCATCAGGTGAGGAAACTTCCGCTAGATTTGGCCCTGGGTGAGCCACTTTCCTTGGTGTAGGACTTGCCCTGCCTTGACAACCCGATAAAGTTGGATCCGTTGTTGGCGAGTGCCCTTGACCTGTGTGTCCACTATCTGATCGGTGGATGCTTGTTCCATGCAGTTAGGGTTGACCTTTGTTGGTGTCAGTTTTTCAGCGATCTCAGAGGTGTCCAATAACAGTGGAAAATATGCTCGAAGGAGATCCACATTGAATATTGGATGCAGACCAAGGATGGGTGGAGTGTTGAGCTCAAAAGAATTGCTACCCACAACCTTGGTGATAGTGTAAGGCCCATAATGAAGTAGGCACAACTTTTGATGGGGCCCAGTGAGATGCTCCTTCTGCAAATGTAACCAGACTTTATCACCAACCTAAAACTGGTGTGGTACTCTGTGTTGATCATGGCGATTCTTGTACTTAGCATTGGATTTATCCAAAATCTCTTGGACCTGTTGGCGAATGTGTTGAATCTACTCAATGAATCTGGTGGCTTTGTCGATCGCAGACTAATTAGGGGAATATTTTTTCTATGTGGTGGCAAGAGGAAGTGCAACATCAATGGGTCCCAAGGGTTGGAATCCCAAACCCACCTGAAATGGGCTATGGTCGGTGGAATTATGAGAGACCTGTTGTAACTGTGTTGGACATATGGGAGACTCTCATCCCATGTACGGGGATGCTTAGAATTGTACATGCACAAGATGTGCACAATCATCCGATTAACGACCTCGATTTGGCCATCGGTTTGGGGGTGGAAAGCAGTGGATTTTGTGAGCTTGGTGTCCAAGAAAGACCAGAGACTCGACCAAAAGGTGTTGAGGAACCTGTTGTCTTGGTTAGAGATGATGGTCTATGGTATCCCAAAGTGGACCCAAACTCATTTGAAAAAGAGATTGGTAGTATCTCTCACTGTGACATTCTTCTTATAGGCTGTGAGGATGGACATCTTCAAAAATTGATCAACGACCATAAACACGCAGTCATTTTCGTGCTTGGTGGATGACAAACCGGACATGTAATCCATGGAGATGGATTCCCACAGCTTCTCGGGAATAGGAAGAGGGGTGTATAGGTTTTGCTTCTTGATGGTTGGCTTGGCAATGGCGTAGGCAGTGCAAGATCTGATATACTTGTTGAAGTCATGTCGAAGTTTTGGCCAATAAAAAAGTTTCTAAAGAACGACCATAGTTTTCTCTATGCCAAAATGTCCTACGACCCGACTGTAGTGGGCTTCCCAAATTAGCTTTGCACGCTCGCTTGTAGGAACACAAAGATGGCCCAGGTGGCATAAGAGTTCATCCTAAATGTAAAAATCAGTGACAATGGCGTCTGTATCCAAGAGTTGATATGTGGTGGCGAAGTCCGGATCTTGTTGATAAATTTGGGGCCACTCTGATGTTTCATGTCCACGTGAATGGAGCATAGTGGTGAGTGCAGCCACAGGAGGCCGACTAAGGCAGTCAATGACACGATTGGAGATATATGTCTTATACTTAATATTTAGATGGAATTGTTATAGGTAGGTGGACCACTTCTGATGGCGGTCGTTCTGCAATTTCCCCTGTGTCTGTATGAACTGCAGAGGCTTGTGATCAGTGTTTATGATCGTCTCTTTCCCCAGAATGTAATGTTTCCATTAACGACAAGCTTGTACAATGGAATACATCTCCTTGTCATAGGTGGGGTATTTCCAAACAGTATCGGAGAGTGTCTCACTATGCTATGCCACCGATGCCCGTGCTGAGTGAGAACTGCGCCCACAGCATAGTCAGATGCATCAGTCTCAATCTCGAATGGTTGTTGCAGATCGAGCAAGGAGAGTATTGTAGCTGAGCACAAACGATGTTTCAGATCATCGAATGCTCATTGGTTCTCCTTCCCCCACACGAAATTGGCCCTGCAATCGCCCTTGGTCACCTTGTTGAGGGCCCATGCAATATCGGAGAATCCCAACACGAACCGTCGGTAGAAATTGGTGAGTCCCAAGAAGCTCTGAAGCTTGGTCAGTGTGGTCAGGGCTAGCCAGTCGTGGATAACTTGGATCTTAGTTGGATCAACATGTACCCCATGTGCATCAACAAGGTAGCCTAGGTATTTGACCATGTTCATGCCAAAAGAGCATTTTTCCAAGTTGGCATAGAGCTTGTGTGGTCGCAGAGTGCTCAAAACCTATTGAATATGATGCATGTGCTCCTCCCACGTTCTGTTGAAGATGAGGATGTCATCCAAATATACTACCACAAAGGAGTTGGTGAAGGGTCTCAATACATCGTCCATCAACCTCATGAAAGTGGTTGGTGCATTTGTTAAGCCAAAGGGCATGACTAGCCATTCGTAGAGACCTTCTTTAGACTTCAAGGTTGTCTTCCATACATCAGTTGGTTCAATGGGAACCTGGTGTTAGCCAGACTTCAGGTCAATCTTACGGAAGAAGTTTGCCCCATTGAGTTGGTCAAGAATTTCATCAATCATGGGAGTGGGGTAGCAGTTCCTCACTGTGATTTTGTTTAAGGCTATGTAATCAATGCAATGTTGCCAAATCTCGTCCTTCTTCTGCACTAGTACAATCGGGCTTCCGCAAGGGGAGGAGTTGGGTCTGATGTGCCCCTTTTAAAGAATCTCTTAGATTTGATGCTTGATTTCATCATTCTCCATCAACGAGCGTCGATAGACTGGTCCATTAGGTAGAGGTGCATCGGGGGTCAAATCAATTGGATGCTTGACTTGGCAGTGTGTCGGTACCCCTGTAGGTGAGGTGAAGATGTCTCTGTATTCTTCCACGATCTTGTCCACTTGCTTCTGCTGCAAGGAGAGGTGTTGTGTAGAGGCCACAGATGTGGTGGAAACCTTCTTCTTACATATCACAAAGAAGAGGAACTTCTCGGACTATGAAATGACCTTACTGCATTGCTTAGTAGAGATTAAAGAAATAGCAGTAGGCGGTGGCACCTCTCGGATCCTATACAATTGTCTACACTAAGTAATAATAACACTACGGGGTCTAGACTCATACACAGCATGACACTACCACAAATATGGTTGTCTAAAAAAACATCACAAACTTCAAGAGGGGCAATATCACATAGTACCTCATCTTTGAAAGGCTTGATGTCATAGGGAAAACGACACTATTGGTTGACACGAAGATCTCTTCCTTGACAAAGCCAGCCGATGGTGTAGGGTTGCGGGTGCAGTGTCATTGGTAGGTTCAACCGCTTGATGACCTTTGCTGAAATCAAGTTCTTTAGACTACTGATGTCGACAATGAAATGAATCGAAGCCCCCTTGACCCACATCTGTGAGTGAAAGAGGCATTCCCCTTCCTCTGGTTCTTCTGGTTCGCTTGGCCGAACTTTGGTGGTCGCGACCATGGCACTAGGTTCAGCATCGATAATCTGCTTCCCTCCTTCAAGATTTGACTCGGAACCAGAATCGACCTCTGGCTCGGAAGCCTTAAGCTCAACCATGAGGGAGTGGTTGGAGTGACATTTGTCGGTGTTATGCCAAGGACTTTTATGGTACTCACACCATTTCCCTGTGTCCTTCATCCTCTTCTCGTTGCCCTTCTTGTGTTGTGGCTTGGACGGATTGTCCTGAGGGCGGCCATCTCGACTTGGTCCCTTGTTGTGTGGGTTGGGGTTTCCTTTTCCCTGCTTTAGCTGTGAGGGGTTTGCAGATCCAAACTCTCACCGTTTCTGCTTAAATTTCTACTCGATCTTGACAGCGTATCTATAAGTTGTTCCCAATGAGATGATGTCTAGGAACTCCATTTTTGTTTGAATTTTTCTATGCAAATAGTCATGGTATTTGAGCACCAAATGATGCTCAGAATCTTTGATACCCCATTTGGTGCGTAGGGTATGGAAAATATTGGTGAAGTCTGGTATTGTCTGGTCCCTTTCTTGACATAGGGTGGTCCATCTGGTGTACTTGTCCTCGTAGCTTCCAACAAGGTAGTACTTGTAACGTCCCCAGCCACCGACCCCTGCTGGGTAACGCTACCCAAACAACCTTAACTTCGCCTTTACTACTCTGATACCCTTTCTCCTTATTTTTTCGACCTTAAACAATAGGCCAAGCCATGCCACCGAGTAATCTTTATGGAAATAATCACATATAAAACTTAACTGGAAGATAGAGATAACATCGGGTATTCAAACTTATAAATATATATGTGTATAATGCAATTAAACAGATGTCAATACTCTACTCATACACATGTTCATGCGGAAGCAACATTTAACCCATACATGCTGCATATATATATACATGCATTACTCATTAATTAAAATGAAAATACAAATACACAACATAGAGCGAACACATAATTGGTACTTATCTTTTAATAGATGACCACTAACTCCATGCAAACCTCCCATGAACCTCCCATCCTTAGACCACGCTACTCATCATGCTCAGTAGTGGGTCACCCCCGAGCTGGGACTAAACTCCATCGGGCAAGTGAATTCTAGGCTTGGCAAGGACAACAAGGAAGTTACACAGAACAACATGAAGGATCTTTTATCTCAGGAGCCACTTATGCCCACAACCCACAGACCCTCATTCCCCACACACCTGCTCCACCCCATGAGGGTACACCATCACTAATACAAGTCCATCGGCTACTACACCTCCCTTACCTTGGGCTTCAGCAAAAGGTTGGACCAGAAGTCTCAGAGTGTTGTAGTTGCTACGGGACTTCCTTCCAGGAGAACTCACTTCCCAGCAAACTCTCTCACCTAGGAGAGTTTCTCAAAGGCCTGGCAACCTGCTTCTTCAATTCATCTCCTAAGCAACAATCAACAACATTCAGCTACACATGGGTGATGACAGCAACAAAAAACAGGTATGGACACCGAAAATGGCAACAACCAAACGGTAAGACACAATATGTCTCAGGTGAGTACAATTGCGTCGGGATTCTCAGGAGACACACGGGATAACTCAAGTACGACTGCAGGATTCCAAAGGGCATACTAGACACAAAGGCGATGATGATGGAGAACTGGTTC
The DNA here is from genome assembly GCA_009831015.1 of Picea engelmannii. Classification (NCBI taxonomy): domain Eukaryota; kingdom Viridiplantae; phylum Streptophyta; class Pinopsida; order Pinales; family Pinaceae; genus Picea; species Picea engelmannii. Next base: position 36,501 of record ML831808.1, on the reverse strand, counting down.
AATGTGTGAATCCTTTGTCAATTGGGAAGGTGATAGACTTCCAAAGAAACGTAAGGGTCGTGAAGAAAACTCCAAAACTGGTCCAGACACAAGGATGGGAAGCAACGCCCCAGTCGAAAGTGAACCCCCAACGAGTTGGCTTTCCCAGCTATAAACTGCATGCGCCCAGGTTAACACTTGTATTTCTGAAGCTGCATGAGTTCCACATATCACTCGTTCCCCTTTTTCCCAGAAACTTAGGACAACACGGCTTATGTCAACCATAGCCATTGGGAAATAATAATAAAATATTATTCCCTTATAGGTAAGCCCTACTAGCTTAGCCCCTAGGCTTAGACACTTAGCCCCCCTGCCTTACCTACCTAGTGGAGCTTAGTCCCCCATAACTCTTCTTCGTGGTCGGTCTACATACAACAGTGTAATTTTATTAATGATGCGAGTACTTACATATACAAAAATCAGGCTCATTGGCCTTAGCATCTGGCTCACCAGCCTAATAAAAACATAAGTCTCTCAGGTTATAACCACTCAACTCACCAACCTACAAAAATAAGTACAATTCAGCAAGGGCTTGACCTTGGGGTGTTACAATCCCCTCCCCTTATTTTTGCATTGTCCACAGTGCGACTTATTTACACAACAACAATAAGATTTCCAAAATCTTCAAAAAGATGTGGGTACTCTGCCCGCATAGCATCTTCATGCTCCCATGTTGCGTCCTCAGGACCGTACCAGGTCCACTAGAATTTTACAAGCCCTATGGCTCGATTCTGAAGCTGCATGCTTTTCTGGTCCAATATATGCACCGGATGCACCTACAAGATGTCTTCTTACTCCACCTGAATCACATTCCAATCAATAACATGATTAGCATCAGGTATATATTTCTTAAGCAATGAAACATGAAACACATTATGTACAGTCATGGATGTAGGAAATGCAAGCATATATGCAACTGGTCCAATCCTTTCTAGGATTTCAAATGGCCCACAATATTTGTCTGCCAACCTGGAACAATTTCCCAGCTTCAGGGAACTTCTGTTGGCTTTCACTTTCAAGAAAACATGATCACCCACTTTAAACTCCTTATGGGTTCTGTTCGTATAAACATAACTTTTCTGCCTATCTTGGGCAACCTTCAAATTTTGCTTAATCTTCAACATTTTCTCTTCCATTTCCTTGAGCAACTCTGGCCCAACCACTACCCTATCAGTTGGGTTATCCCAGCTTACTGGGGTGTTGCACTTTCTGCCATAAAGTGCTTCAAACAGACTCATCTTCAGTGATGCTTGGTACCCATTGTAGGCAAATTCTACCAAGTGTAGGTAGTCTTCCCATTTAGATGATTTGTCCATCACATACATCCTTAGCATGTCCTCTATCACTTGGTTCACCCTTTTTGTTTTACCATCAGACGCAAGATGATAGGTTGTATTGAAGTTCATATTCATTCTGAACCCTTTGAATAACCCTTTCCAGAACTTTGAGGTGAATTTTGGGTCTCTGTCAGACACAATTGTCTTGGTAATACCGTGCAATCGTGCTACTTCCTTCATATAGATATCAACAACATTACTTTCCTTGTGAGTAGTTTTCAATGGAATAAAATGGGCAGCTTTCATAAGCTTATCCACCACCACCACGATGGAATCATGTTGCTTGTTGGTTCTGGGAAATCCTGTGACGAAATCCATCGTCACCACTTCCCACTTCCACTCAGGAATGGGCAATGGTTGTAGCAACCCAGCTATGTGCTTATGCTCAGCCTTGACCCTTTGACATTCTAAGCATTTAGCTATGTACTATGCAATTTCCTTCTTCATGCCTGGCCAAAGTAATGGCTCTTTACTACCGCCACTATTTTCTGATATCCAGGGTTCCCAGCATAAGGCACCTTATGCATTTCTTTCAAAATCATAATTCTCAACTCCTGGGAATTAGGTACACAAATTTTGTTTTTGTCCAAGAGTGTTCCATCAGCATCCAATTTATAATCTTCCACTTTCTGTAGCATCTTACCTTGTTGTAGGCTTGCCACCAATTCCATGTTCTGCAAATCCACATTTGCAGCTTCTGAATTCTGCCTTTAATATCAATTTGATACATGTTAATGGTCATATCATGTAGTTCATGCACTCTTCTACTGAGTGCATCAGCCAATCTGTTCTCCTTTCCTTTGATATGCTTGATATCAAAGTCATATTCACAAAGGAATTTCAACCATCTACTCTGCCTAGCATTCAAGATTGGTTGATCAAATAAATACTTCAGACTGTTATGGTCTGTCCTCAGTTCAAACCTCCTTCTCATGAGGTAGTGCCTCCATTTCTTCAAGGCGTGCACTATGGCTGCCAGCTCCAAATCATGAGTTGCATAGTTCTTTTCATGATCCTTCAGCTTTCTGGATTCATAACATACCACAAACCCATTATGACTTAGGACTCCTCCCAGTCCTTCTTTGCATGCGTCTGTACACAGTATAAAATCTTCATTCGGATCTGCAATCCTTAGGATTGGAGCACTGGTTAACAACTGCTTCAATTGCTGGAAGCTTCTCTCACATTCTTCTGTCCATTGAAATTCCTTTTCCTTCCTTTGCAAGGAAGTGATGGGGTGAGCTATCCTTGAGAACCCTGCAATGAATCTTCTGTAATATCCAGCTAGACCCATAAAGGATCTGATTTATGTCACATTCTTCGGTGCTGACCATTCTTTGATGGCTTCTATCTTCTCAGGATCCATGGCTATCACATCCTTTGAAATGATATGTCCCAAATAATGGATCTGCTTTTGATCAAATGAGCACTTGCTCAATTTGGCATATAGTTGGTGCTCCCTTGGCACCTGAAACACCATCCTCAAATGATGTTCATGCTCTTCCTCTGACTTGGAATACACTAGGATGTCATCCAAAAAGACTGACAAACTTGTCTAGATATTCTCTAAATACACCATTCATTAGGCACATGAAAACAACGGGTGCATTTGATAACCCAAATGGCACCATTGTGAATTCATAATGACCATACCTTGTTCTGAAAGCGATCTTGATGATGTCTTTATCCTTTATCCTTACCTGGTGGTACCCTAACCTGAGATCTATTTTTTAAAATATCTTGGCATCCTTCAACTGATCAAAGAGATCATCGATCCTTAGCAAAGGATACTTGTTCTTAATAGTCACTCTATTCAACTGTCTGAAATCGATGCACAATCACAATGTCCTATCTTTCTTCTTTACAAATAGGACCAGGGCACCCTAAGGTGACACACTTGGGCGTATATACCCCTTCTTCAGAAGTTCTTCAAGCTGCAATTGCAGTTCTTTAAGCTCTGGTGTACTCAGTCTGTAAGGATTTTTTGACACTGGAGCTGCTCCAGGCATCAAGTTTATAGAGAAATCAATATCTCGCTTTGGGGTAGTCCAGGTACCTCCTGGAATACATCTTCAAACTCTTTTAATATTGCATGGTCTTCAATATTTGACACCTTATCCTTAGGTGCTTCTTCCATATGAGCTGCAAATATTTGGCAGCCCTTCCTATAACACTTCTTCAGCTGCATTGTTGAGATTTCTCTGACAGTAACTGCCCTTGGGATTCCCTGCACTTTCATTGGGTTTCCTTCCTCATCCAGGCAAGTGAATGCCTTGTTACGATAGTCTAATATGGCATGGTGTTGGTCCAACCAATCCATCCCAATTAGACAATCATAGGAACCTAAAGGTAAGATGTTCAATTCATCCCTTGTGCTCAGTCCATTCATGTCCACTGGACAGAACTTAACCAACTCAACAACCTTTCTCTTGGCTCCTGTAGCCAACTGCACTAACCAAGATTTTCCATGCTTGCTTCTTGGCAAATGCAAACTTTCCACCATTCTAAGATCTATATAACTATGACTAGCTCCTGAATCAATTAGAATAGTAATGGTTTGGTTGTTGATCATACCTTCCACTTCAATCATATGTGACTAATATTATGCTTGCTTGTTGTCCAGGGCTGCGTAGATCCTTTGTATACTTTTTCCCATGTCCTCCACTATTTCTTCCCGTTGAACATTGTGGACAACTCTCACTTTGTCATTTATGTGGGGGAAATTTTTGTACCTGTGATTTCCTTTACAACCCCAACATTCCATAAGTGGTTGTCTTGGCATTTGCCCACCTACTTGAGCCTTCCTGGGCTCTCTAAACCCTGGCTGTCCTTGAGGGCTATTCCTGAAAAATGGTGGTTTGTTTCCCTTTTGCCTCTACTCCCTCTTAAACTTCTTCTTGTCTTCCCAAGCTTTTTGGAAAGTAGGCTTTTCTTTTTGCTGATCATATGAGCATTTTTCTCTCCTTATAGTTTCTTCCATAGTTTTTGGGTCATCATACTGGATCTTGTCACTGATGGAAGATGGCAACCCACTCAGATACCTTTGAATCTTAACTTTCTCATCCTTGATGAAGGGAACATATTTCAACAGCTCCAAGAATCTTCTTTCATACTCATCAATGGACATACTTCATAGCTTGAGTTCAAAGAACTCTTTCAATTTCTTGTCATGATACCTCTTAGTTAAGTACTTATTTTCAAAATGTCTCTTGAATTCCCTCCATGTAACATTCTTCTCTTTGACGTGATGTACTTGCACAAGCTGATCCCACAATATGGAGGCCTTTCCTTTAAGTTGCTAAATGGAAATTCTTCCCTCTACATGAGAAGAATAGTTTTGTAGTTGGAAATATTTCCTCATGCCCATCAACCATGTCTCAAATTTTGTATACGGCCTCTGTTTTAGGCGCGTGATAGCCCATTGGAAAGGTCTTTCATAGATCTACGCATTCCACCGTCAGACTTTGACTTTGTGTATAGACTAACTGTGGCAAGTCAAAAAAACAACGTTTAGGGCCCCAAAACAGTCGTGGAAGTACAACAAGATGTGTTGACATGAAAACATACAAAATAATCCAGATGGATTAGGAGAGAGGCCACCCGTATCCACCTTGAGAATGTGTGAGGCTTCAAACAACCCCATAAGTGTAGAACTCACAATTATAAAGCATTACAAAAAGACGTGTTGAATAAAAAACGGACATGAGGAGCCAGTTGGAATAGGTGGGTGGCCACCAATATCCACCTGGATCACCATCAGTGGCGCATTAGCTAGCACTCTATGTGTTAGAACTTTGGGATATACTGTGGATTCTATGTAGTTTTTTTAGAGCATTCAAGACAATAAAATTTTGAGATTTTATGGATCCTCATGGACCTCTGTGAGCGTTCTAGATCCTCCTAGACCTCTGTAAGCGTTCTTAGATCCTCCTGGATGACACCTTCCCATTGAAGAAATTTTTGTCCTCCAAAAGTATGAATATTTCAACAACTTAGTGACGATAACTCTTACTCTCTCTTCCATCTTATTGTAATTCTCTTATCCAATAACTTAGTGATAGTGAAGCTTATTCACTCTTCCACCTTGCTGAATATTATAGGACTTAATCTTCATCTTGGATCTCAGATCTTAGATATTATATCAATGTACTTATGTTTGCTTCTCTGGAACATGGCTCTAACTCTGGCGTCTAGCACTGTCGCTAATAGAATATAGCTTCGGTTCTGGCTCACAGATTCCTTCATAATAAAATTATGCTCATTGAATATCTGCAATATCTGAATCCGAATCATGTGCTCAACATCCACTCCCATCTCCTTCTCTGTTGAAGACAGTATATCTCAACCAATATGAAACCAAGTTGAATGTTGATCTATGCCTTGCCCTTGTGGATTCTATGTTCTTGTATTGTTGATGTATTTGTAGGAGTCTCTGAATGAATTCCCTGTTCATTTGTTTTCTCCTGCCTTGAAAACAATTATATCTGTAATGTATGAATTGCTTCTGCTCAAGGTATACATCTACACGAACATGACATAGTATTTTGGAGATGCTTATAGCATGGATATTTACAAGTATATACCTCTTATCTTTTTACAAAGAATATTATTTCTCCTTTACCAGTTCTAAGAAGATTTACATAGCTTCGATGCTCTTCCCACTTTCGATTTACAAGTTCCAACTGTCTGCATCCTTTTGTTCCTTCACCTTTGCTACTTCAGAATATGAATGTCAACTTAGAAAATTTGATCCATATGTAGTCCTTTAGTTGATAACAAAACAATACAAATGCCTATATTGTTGTCAAAAGGCTTAGAAATCTTTATAAGATCCCTCTCACTTCTACAACAAAGCGGTTATATAGAAATCCTTGACAAGATTCCTCTCACTCTTAACAACATATAAGGTGGCTATATATAAATTCTCTTACAAAATTCTTCTCACTCTTATCAACATATAAAGTGGCCATATAGAAATTTTACATAATTTCTTTCACTCTTATAATCTACAATGAGTGGCTTACAATCCTTCTAATACAACATTAGAAATGGACCTAGGATATATCTACATATCCATATTTACAATGAAATATCTTATGATGGATGGTTTACTCGTGGACTCATCCTCCCCTTAGTACTGGAAGGAATCTCACAGCTTCCTATCTCTGACAATGCCTCTGACGCTGATGTTGAATCTGACATTGAATCTGATGCAAAATTTGATGTTGAATCCAAGAAACCATTAGACTATATTATAGGTCTTCCCAATAACCTGTATAACCTCTCCTTGTGAACACCAAGCACTATTGTTGTGTCTTGAGAAGCTTCCCTTGAGTACACAAGTACCTGACCATTAATGAATGCAACTGCATGGCCTTCATATTCAAAAGCCGCAACTGAGAGTAGGTTTACTTTCAAATCTGGAACATATAACATATGCTTTATTCCCAGAAATCCTCCCGACTCGAGCTGGAATCTTACATATCCATACCCTCTTATTGTTTGTCTTGTGTTAGTTCCATATCCTACATAGCAATCTGTGTCAGACTTTAAGAAATTCAAGAATATTGATCTCATCCAAATCATGTGGCAAGATGAGCCATTGTCCATGAACCATTCCTGGATGTCTTCATATATCACTCTATTAAGTCCAACCTTTTGGAAGTATTCTTTCTCAAGTCTTTCACCAGGACAATTAAATTCATATGGGGTTGTGTTGTGCCCTCACAACAACCTCCCAATTTTCTTATCTTAGCCTCTATCCAATACAAATAATTGCCCCCCCCCTTTAATTCTTCCAATAGGAACCCTCGCACTCTCTCTATCTCTCGTGCAAATAGCTACGCCCAAGTTCTCCTCACCCTACCTCACTTTACCACTTCTGGTTACTCCACGGATCACTTATACCAGACGATCCACACTTCGGTGAGTCCCCTCTTTCTGCGCTAATACATAGCATTTTGACACGCGCATCCTTCTTCCACCTTTGCATTGACACGTCATTGGTTTTCTCATCAGTTCATCATCTACCTCCCTTTGAACTTGGCTAACGCGTTATCACGCTTCTGCCAAACCTCACTGACTCACATCTTCATCTTCGACGAAATTCGCATGATCAATGTCGTCTCACCAATATTGGTCACATTATTATATTGCACATGCCTTTCACCAGATAACTCACTTCTCCTCACGTCGTTGCATCACATAACATTGACGCTCTCTCCCTGTCGCTTCATTACATTGCTTATTGATGAGGTTCACCTCTTCTTCCCGACACACTACCCGTTGACAAGTTTCCCTCTCATGTCACAAATGCATCAATGAAAGGATGTCGACCCCTCATCCTCGTCGAACAAACTGAGGACAATCTTCTTCCTCTCACCAATGTTGATCAGGCCAACGTAGCCCACTTTCGCCTTGAGGCTTATCTCATTCCCCTTCTAGTTTGAATCCCTTCTTGTTGAGTTCATCAGTCAATCTCCTTAAGTTTCCAATGATTAAACTCCCCATGCCTATCTAGACAGTCAGTCATTAATTTCCTATCTCAACTTATTGGCTTCATATCACAATCATAAATCAAGTTTTAGTGTTTCCGATGGCTTTCTTCGCGCACATGGTACTAGCTTGTTTGTTTTGTGTTTCTTGACGTTACAACTAAATCTTCATCGTGGAAGCCTCGCCTAGCATCAAATGGGTTAATCATAACACCTACAGGTCTTGTATTGGTTCTGAAATGCACTTTGGGATAAATTTGGTCCTTTCATCTCCCAAACAGTGTTAAGCGCACTGGACGTCAGTTGGCAGTTTTGGCGTATTTGTAACTTTGTGCTATTAATGCATAATCTCAGTCTTAATGGGTGGATCAAGAGCATTTACATCACAGATGACCCAACAACTGATGAAATTAAATTTGGATGAAGAACCAACAAACGCAGGACTTGAACTTTCATTAAAAAATGCCTTTGGGCGCAATTTTTCGGCATCCGTCAAAGTGAATTTCTCACCTCTGAAACAGGCTAATTGTATTATTTTGGCCATCACAATTCCAACGTAACTGACGTAATCGAAATCCGAGGTCCTAAAGCGTCAAAACAATCATCTAGGATTTCCTGCTAGGAAAGCCTCGATAATCATGGTCATCACTAGAAATGGATCCACTGAAATGATAGAACAACATGTTCAATTATCCCGATAGAAATGTTTCTTTATGCTCTCTGTGTTACAAAAAATGACACCTCAATCGGGCATCGTATGAGGAAGCTACAGGCTTTTGAACTCAAGCTCTCATTATCTCTTGCTAGTTCGACACTTAAAAATTTTCCAATTTTGCTTTCCCCGGAAGGAGGAGTTCCCTTCAACTCTTCTGAGTTGATCGAAGGAGTTCCCTTCAACTCTTCTGATTTGATCGGAGGAGTTCCCTTCAACTCTTATGAGTTGCTCGGAGGAGTTGCCTTCAAAGCCTCTGAGCAAGTTCGGGGAAGTTGTTAAGAAAGTCTTCGAGCAAGTTCGGGGAAGTTGTTAAGAAAGTCTTCGAGCAAGTTCAGGGAAGTTGTTAAGAAAGTCTTTGAGTAGGTCGGAGGAGTTACCATCAACTCCTCCGAGCATTTCAGAGGAGTTACCATCATCTCCTCTGAGCATTTCGGAGGAGTTACCATCATCTCCTCCGAGCAGGTCAGAGGAGTTAGTTCAAACTCCTTCGAGCAGAAGAGAACTGCCTCTCGTAAATTGACCATAACTTTTGACTCGGGTGTCCGTTTTGCGACTTATTTATACCGTTGGAAAGGTATTTCCTATCCCTAAAACTTTATAGTTATGTTATTTAAGAAATTACTAATCCATGGTACAATTATTCCACCTCGGATGATTTTCCTTCAAAGACTTTGAGCAAGTTTGGGGAAGTTGTTAAGAAAGTCTCCGAGCAAGTTCGGGGAAGTTGTTAAGAAAGTCTCTGAGAAAGTATGGGGAAGTTGTTAAGAAAGTATCCAAGCAAGAGAAAGTTTGGGGGAAGTTGTTAAGAAATTCTTCGAGCATGTCAGAGGAGTTTCCATCAACTCCTCTAAGTAGGTTGGAGGAGTTACCATCGACTCCTTTGAGCATAAGAGAATTGTCTCTCGTAAATTGACCATAACTTTTGACTTGGGTGTTCGTTTTCAACTTATTTAGACTGTTGGAAAGGTATTTCCGAGCTCTACAACTTTCTAGTTATGTGATTTCAGAAATTCCTAATTCATGGTACATTTATTCCAGGTCGGAGGAGTTAGTACTAACTCCTCTGAACACAATAAAACCACCTTTCATAAAATGGCCATAACTTTTGACTCGATTGTTTGTTTTACGCGTTATTTATACCATTGGAAAGGTATCTTCGAGATATAAAACTTATTTGTTATATGATTTGATAAATTACTAACTTATGGTATACTTATTTTTGTATTAATATATAACACCTTGTCGAGAGCCTTGAAGAACACAATAACTCAACCACGAGTAGAGGAACCATGAATCGAACTCAAGGAAGTTTATAAATGATACTTCAATTATTTTATGCCCCATTCATATGAATTACAATGATCAATTTTGATGGCTTATTTGGATTTACTCTCATCTACTATATGTTGAACCGTGTTAGGTACCTATGCCAAGAGGGAGACACACTCTTGTAATGCGATCTACAACCAAAGAAAATAGAACGATAAAACGACGTCCATTGTTCTTGAAATAGAAAGCAATGAGGGGAAATAATCTCTAAACTCCATGATGATCGACTATCAAACTCAGGATAACAAAGATTCCCCCATACACAAATCTAGTCTTCATGATGCGCAATACACATATGGTCGAAATCCCTGACAACCCACTAGCGCTAGGAGACAAATTTGAAATGTGACCATTGTATTTGTTTCTCATCATCACAAAGAGAATGAGGACAAATGTTGGAATATGAAAGGTCATGGAGGGAGACGAAAAGCCAAAGGTCTTATTGAACCTCAATAAATACTAGAATAGAACCGAAAGAAAGGGATTTTGGCTCTTCAAACATTGTACGCTTATAAACTACTTTGAGAATACAATGTCAACTAAAATTGGAGAGCTATCCTTAGAGTTTTCATGTACGATTGTTGAAATTGTTAATACGGAGAAGCCCTTAGGGCCAACTTTTGGCTAAGAGAAGAACTTGCATGTGTTGTTGTTTCGCTGTGAACTATTTCAAGCAGAATGTTTGTTGTTCACATGGGCTGTAAGAGCATGTTTGTTTATGGACTATTCTGATGCAATATATGTCTTCTTGTAGTTTTTTCATTCTTTCTTATATTACATGTTCTGAGCGAATGAGTTGCTAATGTATGTGATATAGTGACTTGGACTATTCTGGTTATATATTCATGTGCATGTGTTAACTGACTTTATTTCTTCATTTCAACTATATGGGTGAAGCTACTGGTAGAGTTAGTTTCATGCCACAGCTCATTCACTTACGTTAATTCACTCCTAGCTAGGATAGGTTAGATTAGAATTAGATTAGGATTGCATTTGGATAGTCTTCATCTACATCTTTTGTTTGCACAACCACCCATCGGTCACCCTCATCGGTGGACCGAGCCACAACCGGTAGAACCAAACCAACAATGGTTGTCGGGCTAGAATCTGGATGGGTTCCCTATTCCAAATGATGAGAGGTCTAATTGGAACTTCTTACCGGGGAGAACCCCTTACTGTTGTTGGGCGAATTTGGACCCGTCAACAGGTTGTTGCTCGTATTATTGCAAGTGCTTTTACATCTTTTTGGTTCTGCTTCGGACATAAGTGTGGATAAAGTGTCCAGCACTTCTCGATTTGATGTCCACTCTTACCACAATACGATCATAGTGTATTGTTCCCATATTGGAAACATGATCCCTTTTTGTCATCCCTCCTTTTCCTTTGTTTTGAGAAATGATCTTTACCTTTAGCCTTCTTCTTGGATGGATTTTCTTGCACAAACTCTCTTATTCGACATTTCTTCATATCACAGTTCCTAGTTCCACAGGAAGCACATGGATACATAGACCATTTACTAGTGGAAAAAGTCTCCATTCCCTCTTTAGAATGCACATATTTCTCTGAAGATGTCTTACACATGTTACCTTTCCCTAGATTGGAAGGTAAGACTAATTGCTTATGAAGGACCTCTTCATTTGAAGTTCTCTTTGTTTCAGTCGTCTTTGAGCATTCTTCATCTTGAAGGGAAAAAGAATAATACGAGGAGTCATATTTCTTGATCATGCCTTTCGAAGGGGCTAGTTTCTCTTGCATCAAAGACTTTACATTCTCAACATGCCAATATTCATGGATTGATGTCGATGGTGCCAATACTTGATTCTTGGTCTGCAACTTCCTTTCCAACACATGAAAGTTACCTCTATGGAATTCCTCATGACATATTAGTCGATCTTGCAACTTTTGCTTCTCTTCCTTGAGAGTTTGCAACTGCATCTTTAACTTAGAATTCTCCTTCTAGATTTGTCGGTTAATGTACTTTTGTAGCCATAACTTTATGAGAGATTTACTCATTTTTTTCCTCCCAACAAGAGTCTTCAATACATTCACCAACTTAGGTCTTAGATATTTCGTGCCGAAAACAATCTGGATCATTAGACCTCGTCACATCAACGTCTTGCAAATGCATGTCAAAACTAGCTCTGATACCACTTATTCCTTTAAAATATACATAATAGCATCTAACCTGATTCAAAATTAATTCTTGATCGTATTGCGGTGATTTGAAGAAAAATGATGATGTGCTCCTTATCCAAGTTCTCATAAACTGATGATTAATTTGAAAATTCATGAGATGACACAACAGAGAATAAAAGAACCCAAATTACATATATCGATGAGATTGCTTCTCATAATCCCAAAATGTGAAATTACATTACAACTTGGACTTACAAAAATCCAATTTTATGGATTCTCTTTCATTTCGCTGCTCAAACTCAAAAATAGAGTTTACCATTGAATTCCTTGCGAAATTATGAGAAAATTGAGTATAAAGTCGACCATATGTTGAACTTGCTCAATTTCACCCTCTTTACATGCCGAACGATGCACTATGGCTCTCATTAATGGAAATATGGATTAAGAATTTTACAAATGACCTCTTAGTACAAAAATAACATCACCATTCAAATCCTCTCTAAAAAACAAGAAAAATGAGTATAAAGTTGTCTATGTGCAGTCGATATACCTCATGGCACGCATATCGAGACACACCACATTATGCTTTTCTCTTTGCACACAAATTTATGCAATCCATACCGTACTTGGCTGATCCAGATGGATGTCAGTGGCCTCCCACCTATTCCAACTGGCTCATTTTGGCAGTTTTCCAATTCGACAGTTTTTTCCTAGTTTTCAGGTCCCTGACTTCCGAGGTCGTTTTGAGGCCCTAAACAACGTTTTTAGGGCTTGCCACAGCTCGAATATAATCTCCTTACCTATCGGGGTACCTCTGCACTGTCAAATCAAGCACCCCATCGATCTGACCCGTGACGCATCGCTTCCCAATGGGCCAGTCTACCGTCGCTCTCTGTAAGAGAATGAGGAGATCAAGCGACATATCCAAGAACTGCTCCACAAGGGGCACATCTGTCCCAACTCATCACCTTGCAAGAGCCCAATCGTGCTTGTATAGAAGAAAGATGGAACCTGATGACTCTGCATTGATTATCGGGCCCTGAATAAAATCACATTCAGAAACCGGTACTCAATTCCCCGAATTGATGACCTCCTTGATCAGCTCACGAGGGCCAAATAGTTCAGTAAGATTGATCTGAAGCATGGATACCACCAAGTCCCGATAGAAAAAATAGATGTATGGAAGACCTCCTTCAAGTCCAAGGAAGGTCTTTTCAAATGGTTGGTCATGCCCTTTGGCTTGACAAATGCTCCAAACACTTTCATGAGGATGATGGATGATATCCTGTGACCATTCACCAATACTTTTGTAGTGGTATATCTGGATAACATTCTCATTTACAACAAGACTTGGGCAGAATACTTGCACCATATTCAACAGGTTTTGCACACCCTGTGGCAGCACAAGCTATACACCAACTTGGAAAAATGCTCCTTCGGTATGGACAAGGTCCATTACCTAGGCTACATCATTGATCAACATGGTGTACATGTGGATCCAGCCAAGATCCAAGTCATCTATGACTAGCCAACCGCAACCACCCTCACTGAGATTCAAAGCTTCTTGGGCCTTGCTAATTTATACCAAAGGTTTGTGTTGGGATTCTCCCATATTGCATGGGCCCTCAACCAAGTAACCAGGGGTGGTGGTAAGGCGAAATTTGTGTGGGGTCGGTCCCAACAATAAGCGTTCGATGATTTGATGTTGTGATTGTTCTCAGCCCCAGTAATTTCACTACTGGACCTGCAACAACCCTTTGAGATCAAGACAGATGCTTCTGACTATGTTGTGGGTGTCGTTCTCACTCAACATGGCCACCCGTGGCCTATCATAGTGAAACACTATCAGATGTTGTCTGTAAGTACCCTACTTACAACAAAGAAATGTACTCCATTGTGCAAGCCCGTCGCCAATGGAGACATTACATTCTTGGGAAGGAGACAGTCATCCACATTGATCATAAGCCACTACAGCTCATGCAGAGACAAGGAAAATTGTAGAATGACTGCCATCTGAAGTGATCCACATACTTGCAACAATTCCACCTCAACATCAAGTATAAAACATGAAGCACCAACCGCGTCGTTGATTGCCTCAACAGACCGCCAGTCGTGACACTCACCATGGTGCTAGACTCTTGCATCCATGAGACCTCTGGATGGCCCCAACTCTATGAGATAGACCCGAACTTTGCCACGACCTACCAAATGTTGGGCACAAACACAATTGTCACTAGTTTCCATCTTTAGGATGGGTTGTTGTGTCGTCTAGGCCATATCTGCGTTCCATCAAGCAAGCAAGTGAAGATGATCTTAGAAGCCCACTACAGTCGAGTAGCGGGACACTTCGGTGTCGAAAAGATAGTGGAAATGTTGCAGAAACATTTCTAATGGTCGAAACTTTGACAAGAGGTCAACAAGTATATCAGGTCCTTCACTGCCTGCATTATTGCCAAACCGGACACTAAGAAACACGGCATGTACACCCCTCTGCCTACTCTTGATAGGCCATGGGAATCCATCTCCATGGACTACATGTCAGGCCTCTCATCCACCAAGCGGGAAAATGACTTGTGTTTTTGTGGTTGTTGATCACTTTTCTAAGATGGAGATTATAGTTGCGTGTAAGAAGAGCATCATGACAGAGGCCACTACCAAGCTCTTCTTTTAACGAGTATGGGTACATTTTGGAATCCCACAAACCATTGTCTCAGATCAGGACAATCGATTTCTCAACACATTCTGGTTGAGCCTCTGGTCACTGTTGGACACCAAGCTCAACAAATCCATGACCTTCCACCCCCAGACAGATAGCCAAACCGAGGTCGTAAATCAAATGATTGTGCATATCCCATGCATGTATAATTCCAAGCACCCTCACACGTGGGATGAGAGTCTTGCCTATGTCCAACATAGCTACAACCGAGCCCTACATAGCTCAACTGGCCATAGCCCCTTTCAGGTGGGGTTGGGATTCCAACCATTGGGTCCCATAGTTGTTGCACTACCCCTTGCAGTCACCTTGACTGACTCATCTCCTGCTCCAACTAAAGCTGAAAAAGCCACTCGGTTCATTGAGAGGATCCAACACATCCGCCAACAGGTTCAGTATATCCCACAGAAGTCAAATGGCAAGTACAAACAACACCATGATCAACACCGAGTGCCACATAAGTTTCAGGTGGGCGACAAAGTTTAGTTGCATTTACAGAAAGAACGCCTTACTGGACCCCATCGAAAGCTTCGCCCACTCTGTTATGGGTTGTACACCATCACCAAGGTTGTGGGTGATAATGCTTTTGAGCTCAACATTCCTCCTTTCCTTGGCCTGCACCCAGTGTTTAACATGGATCTCCTTCGACCTTATTTCCCACCATTATTGGACACCTCAGAGATAATAGAACAAGTGACACCAATAGAGCTCAACCCTGACTGCATACAACATGCATCTAGTGATCAGATTGTGGAAAAATAGGTCAAGAGCACTCACCAACAATGGGTCCAACTTTATCGAGTTGTCAAAGTAGGGCAGCTCCTGCACCAAGGCAAGTGGCTCACCCGGGGAAAAATTCAGTAGAAATTTCCTCATCTAATGGGGGCACTCAATGCAATGGAGACCATTTCTTCCTAAGGGGGGAGGATTGATCTAGATGGATGTCGGTGGCCTCCCACCTATTCCAACTGGCTCATTTTTGCAGTTTTCCAGTTCGACAGTTTTTTCCTAGTTTTTGGGTGCCTGACTTCCGAGGACGTTTTGAGGCCCTAAACAACGTTTTTAGGGCTCACCGCACCCAATTTGTTAGGGGCTCACCATAAACAACATGTGTATTCCTCGGATAGACCTTTCCAACAAGCTATCGTGTGCCTAAAACAGAGATCGTATGCAAAAGTTACGATGTCGGGAAGTTGATGTACTAACTTACCCAAACGGGGCCCACATGACTTTAGGCGCTTCATCTCCTAGGGTTAGGTTTTTGGATGTCTAGGGTTTTTTGCATTCCTATTTATTGTAAAAAGGCATTGGGAGATTCATTGTAATCATCTTCTGACGAATGAGTGCAACTGTCACATCTCTTCTCAAAGATAAGCTGCCACCATTCTAGCAAGCTTGTTTTCCGCTGCATTTTACAGTTTCAGCTTATTTCCTTATTGAATAGAAACCCATTTTACTATATATTTGTTATTTTGAGTTAAGCATATTTTGATAATAATCCGTATTCATTTCATTCTGCTCATAAAATCTGGATTATTGGTCTCAGGATCCGTGTCTGCATCGGGATTTGGGCCAACAATGGGATGTGTGTCAAACATTGGGATATGTGCCCATATATAGGCCTTA
Source organism: Picea engelmannii (assembly GCA_009831015.1). NCBI lineage: Eukaryota > Viridiplantae > Streptophyta > Pinopsida > Pinales > Pinaceae > Picea > Picea engelmannii. The sequence continues at coordinate 20,112 of ML831808.1, read as the reverse complement.
GGGCAGACCCGAATCCCAACCATACCTTGCATTATATGTTGATGTCGACACCATAATAAATATAGTTTAATGCATTAGTTACAACAAGGACCATGAGTGGCGCATTGGTTAGCGCTCTATGTATTAGAACTTTGGGATATATCGCAAATTCTATGTGAGGTCATGGGTTCGATTCCCACGGACCTTTATTTATGGTACATTACATTGAATATGATTTTAAATATAAAACTTCCCATTAGAATATTTAGTCATACGATTAGCACAACCAATTAGTTTGTTGGAGTATAGAACTGGAGGTTACAGGTTCAATACTCGTTCGGTCCAACAAATTTTTTATCCATAGGCCTTCATGGTCTTCTGGAAGGTGCTATGTGGTGCCATTTGATTGGCCCACGTGGTGCTTGTCATTGGCCAACTGTACAACCCCTAACACGTCAATGATGACCTATCTTCCACCTGTATGTACAGACTGCCACATGTCAGTCATCAATTGGTCCACTTGTCTGCCTACCACATCATCCGTACGGATGACACATGTCAGAATTTTATTGGTCCAAATGGACCTCTAAAAAGTCCATTTCGAGCTGACACATGGCACGCTCTTGTGTTGCCGTGTCACCCAGCTGACATCACTCTGTATCATGTTGACGTCATCCTATTGTATGGAGAGGACATGTGTCCCTTTGAATTTTGACTTTTTTCCTTATTTTGATTTGAACTTTGACCATCCATAACTTTTGCATACGAACTTCATTTGAGGTGATTTTTACATCCTTGGCAAGTTATTGCTAAGCTCTACGCAATGATGTGGTTTTCGAGAGCATTTGAGATGGTCAAATTTTGAGCTCTTATGGATCCTCTTGGACCACTGTGAGCATTCCTAGATCCTCATATATCACCAGATCTGAATCCCTTGTCCAAATGCCATGAAACTTACCAGCGACAGCACAATCCCTCATAAAATGATCATAGTTGCCGACCTGGTCGAGTGGATTTTGTATTTGGGTATCACTGCTGCTTTGGGGATGCATTGACTCGAATTCCATTTTTGTTGTTAGTTGCGAGGTAGTTGAGCATCCTCTATACAATCATCTTGAGGTGAGTTTGCAGCCGATGTGATTCCATGTGAAGGAGGAAACTGGGAGGGTATGCCTTGAGAGGAAGCATTTTTGTTGTTGTTATTGGAGATTGAGAGTAGGGAGGGGGGCCAGATCCCACCCCCCTACAGGATCCATTTAGAGTAAACATGGCTTAGTTCGAGTTTCTACAAAGCAGGGAAACTCTAACCAGAGTGACTTTTCCCATATACGTGACACACATATTTATGTACATGTGTGTATGTGTGTGTACACACACACGCGCGCGTGCGCACACACACACACACATACATACACACACATACACTATATTTATGTATGTATGTGTGTGTGTGTGTACATGTGTATGCATGTGTGTGTGATTTATATAATTATAATTATATATTTGACAAAGGAAGGAAAGAAAAAACAATGTATCTGATCCTAATAGCCCGAGAGGAACCAGATTACACACACACATATATAGAGAGAGAGATTTCCAAGAAAAAAAAATCTCAATATTGATATTTCAAGGGTGAAATCAAATACACATATACTAACCTTTCAACTCCATTGAAAAGAAAATCTAGACTAACCACAAGATTTCAATGTCCACCTAAATAGATTAACCTCTTTTTATACCTAGACATGTACAATGTTCCTTTTCACCTTATTTCAAAATAGGTTTTCAAAAATTCTTTCCCATACTTAACATACATATAATCAATTTAAAGAAGGTACTAACTAAGCTCCAAACAAGACAAGTTGTGAATGTAAGTTTTAAACCTGCGAAGTAAAGCAATGCATATAGGTTCTTAAGCAATACAAAAATTAATCAATGGCTCATACACAGAGTACACAGAGATTTTATACCGGAAACCCTCAACCGGGAAAACCTTTCTTGTTTTCATTATATCGAATTTCACCATTTGCCATACAATATATACAATGTTTTTAGGTATTCCGTAGATACCAAAACCCTAATCCCTTAATCCGGGATTAATTTACAAATCCGCTAAAAATAGCAAAAAACCGCCCAAAAAAAAATTTCGAGGCGCTACCCCGGGCTACCGCCCGGTGTCGAATGTTGCGCGTAACCAGGGGGGGCAGGTAGGACCCCCCTAGGAAAGCGCCTGGTGCACACGGCAGAGCTCTAGGTGAAGGGATCGTTAGACGCGGTTGTCGTATCTGACGCACCCACACACACACACATGCAAAGAATATAACACATACCCAACATTCTCCCACTTGTTGTTTTCTTTGCATCCAGGGGTCCAGGGGATTATATAGTCAACAATTCAGGGCAGCAATGCCCATTGTTACTCTACACCAGGAAAAAATTTCTGTGCTCACAGACTTTGTCAATGAATCTGCATCATTCTTCAAAGTGTCAACCTTTTCCAGCAACACCTTCTTTTCCTCAACCATGTCTCTCACAAAGTGATACTGAACATCAATATGCTTTGTCTTCGAATGATAAGTTGGGTTCTTTGCCAGGAATATTGCACTCTGACTGTCACAGTCTAATCTCACTGCTTGCTGTACCAACCCAATACCTGAACACAATCTTTGTAACCATACTGCTTCCTTGCTTGCATGAGTGGTTGCCATGTATTCAGCTTCTGTAGTTGAGAGTGCCACTACAACTTGTCTTTTGCTCATCCAACTGATTGCTCTTCCAAATAGGTTAAACACGTACCCACTTGTAGATCTTCTGCGATCCAAATCTCCAGCCCAGTCTGCATCAACAAAGCCATGTATGTCCACCACTCTGTCCAATCACGGTCTTCCTTGGTAGCACAATCCATAACTGGTGGTGCCACGAAGATACCTGAAGACCCTCTTTACTACTGTCCAATGCTCCTTCCCTGGTTTTGACATATAACTGCTCAAAACTCCCACTGCATATGCAATGTCCAGTCTAGTACAAACCATTGCATACATCAAACTGCCAACTGCACTGGCATATGGAACATGGGACATGTCCTCTTCTTCTTCTTGTGTCTTGGGACACTGATCTGCAGATAACTTTACACCTATAGGAATAGGAA
>ML831807.1:38973-53855 GCA_009831015.1 Picea engelmannii | reverse complement strand
TTGAACTGAAAAATGACTGTCCATCAATCAATAACACATCAATGCTCCCTCCCAACCTGGGAGTCATCTCTTCCTTTTTCAATAAGGAAGTCGTCTCCACGAGCTTCAACTTGAGTACGCAAACTCTTTCATCTTGGACAAAATCTTTACCAAAATGTCTTCTTATCTACTCATCCGTGGAGATATGTATTGGAGAACCACTTTCTCCTTTCTGGACTTCATCATGGATAATGTAATGCTTGATTTCAAATGTACTTCGGTCTGGAACACTGGTTTTCTCTGAAGGCTTTATGTAGCTCTGATCAATAAAGTATATCATTGTTGGATTCCTCTTTGGTTCCTGCTAGCTCACAACATCGTGGCAAGGGTCAAACTGGAACATATCTATGTGGCACTTCTTCTGTCATCATGAGATCTTTGTCATGGATTGACAAACCATCATCCTGATTTTCTGAGTAATCATTCTGATACAATATCTCTGTTATAGAAAATCTTCACCACGCTTATGCTGTGCATTGGAGGTTCTCCACCAAGTTGTCTTCTTCCATCTGCATACAAGGGTCTCTTTCTGGTATGCCTCAAAGCCTTGAGGTTTCTCTTCATACGCTCTTTGTTTAATTGTTCTGGAGAACAATCTTTGCATTCATGTGATATAGAAATCCAACCCATGGGTATTGAGGATGATATAATGACTTATGTAGAGGTATGTCTGGTTTACTGGAACAAGTAATCATCATAGTCTTCTCCCTCCATATGGGAGAACCTCTAGTTCCGAATCTTGCAATGTTTGCATTTATATACACTGTTCTTCATCACAACTTTCAGTTCCTTTGCTTGATTGATTTTAGTGAGTTCATATCGGGCTGGTAATCTTGTAATTCTCGATACAATGACTGGTTGTTCTGGCTTCTCTTTCTTTCTTGGAATCTTCATGTTTTTCCTCATGTTTTTATTTAGCTCTTGGGTCCATGGATTTTCTTATAGATTCCATGCCCTAAAGATTCTACTTCTTCCTTTCATCATAGGATCATAGATGTGGATGGACAACCAGGGATACTTTATGTCTTCTTTACGAAGAAGACTTCTTCTAAGGTCGAATTGAACACGTACTGCCTTTCATGGTTGCTACCATGGATATATACTTTATCATCTTCAATGGATCATAGGATTAGCTCCCTCTTAATCCTTGCTTCATGTATGAGTGCATGTTTTTCTTTTGTAAATATATAATCGACTCCCTCCATCTAACAGAGTCCACGCTTCTGTTTGCATCCTTATTGTCTTCTGCAAAGTGTCATAAGTTTTTCTCCAATTTCCTCTTGATTGTTGACTTCTTTCTGTCTTTGCTTCTTCTAAGTTTCTTCAAGATTGATTCTGATTTCGGCTTAACTTGTAATAACTTCCACATGATTTGTTTGATGTATTTCATCCTTTCATGTGTATTATTTGACTTGTATAATGATAACAATCCTTATCTTGTTTGTTCTTCCATAGGTATAGTTCTTCTTGGAACATATTATCTTCTAAGAGATAGATATACAAGATATGTACAGAGACTATGCAAACAAGATATGTACAGAGACTATGCAAACAAGATATGTACAAGAACTAAGAAGAGTATTGTTACAAGATATGTACAGAGACTATGCAAACAAGATATGTACAAGAACTAAGAAGAGTATTGTTACCTTGTCTTAGAAGAAGAAGTCTGTTTTATCCTGCTTGGTCTTCTTTGTAGGTTCCTTGTCTTCGACAACTGATGCTTCGTGTGTCCCCTTCCTTTTCTTTATCTCGGGACAATGATTCTTGTAGTGACCATACTTTTGACAATTGAAACATTGTATTTCTGACATGTCTTTCTCTTGATTTGGCTTCTTCCTTGAACCAAACTTCCTTTTGTTCCTGAAATTCTTGAATCTTGCTGTAAAGGCTTGATCATCGTAATTCTTCTGGGGTTTCTCTTTTGCATTGATCCTTGATTTTTCTTAAGCACAACAAGTACAAAGTTCTTCAAATGTAGGATACTCCTTCCTTGTGTTCATGCTTGTAGCAAATGCATCCCATGTCTTGGGAAGACCATTGAGTACTATGTTTACCAATTCCTTCTTTGAAATGATCTCTTCAATAGCTTGTAGTTGATTTCTTAACTGGGAGATTCTCACAAAGTATGATGTTATGTTGTCATATCATTCATCTTCATGTCACATAGCTCATTCTTCAGACTCATTACTTGTCCAATGTTTCTGACTGAGAAGAGGTTTGTTAGGGCATCGTACATCTTCTTTGATGAGTCAAGATGGGAGATGTAGGGTATCAAGTGGTCTTTAATAGAGTCCACTATGATACTCATGGCATTGATGTCACCGTCTTCGAACTTTTCCATAACTGAACATTCTGTGGTTCTTTCTCTTTTCCTTCTTCAAACTCTGGTTTCACGATCTTTCCTTTCATGATATCCAACACTTTATTCTTGGCAAGGATGAGGTCAATCCTTGTCTTCCACGCTATGGAGTTAGAAGCTCCATCTAACTTGTTTTCTGACTTCATAGAGTAAGTCATGACTGTTTTGACTTGGTCAACCCTAGATTTGACCAAAAACTCAAACTTGACGTCTTAGCTTGCTGAGAGTACCAGGAGATGCGCTAGGCTAGGGCACACTGGTCTATCTCGAAATTAGGTCAATCCCTTCACTTAAGGTGCCTCAACGAGAGGATTAGGGTTTCTACAACTTCACCTGCTAGTAACCCTGGCGACAATGCTTTGGTGTCTGCTCTTGCTAGAAACCCTAGCGACAATGCTTTGGTGACTGCTCTTGCTAGAAACCCTAGCGACAGTTCTTCAACGAGTTTAATATCCTTATGGCTATGATTCATTCCAGTGGTTAGACTGAATGAAGGAGGTGTGGGCCCATAATCTGTTAGAATATGAATGGATGTGCTCGTTTTACCATCGACAATATCACTATTGTCACCCAACCATAGGCTGAAGCCACCCTTCGAGCACCTTAACCTTGACTGAGAATCATTCCGGAAGAAAACCCTAGGCAAGATAGCCAAACAAAGGGTAGCGCACCTTTCCCCAAGGATACCGCATCAAAAAAGAGCTGATCAGATAGTCCAAACCCTAACCAAGAGATAGTCCAAGCCAAAGCGTAATCTGCTAGCTGCAGCAGCGGCAACGACAACTCTCCTCCAAACCTGCGCACAAACTAGGCAGCTGCAGTGCGCACAAGTGCTGCTCTGCAATTCTGAGAATGCCTGCCAGAATGAAGACTGGCCTCCTGCATTTATACTAATTCTGGCTAACTGCCTGGGCCGACTTCTCATTCTGGGTATCTGTCTGTTCAGTATATATTATTTCTTCTGCCCAACTTCTTCTCTTGGAGGCTAATAACCTAATACAAATTATCCTCTTGAGCTGACATGTCTTCTAGGGTTATTAGCCAACTCATTAGGGTTTCTTCTTGCTTCCTAGAATATTCTATTCTCGTCTGGTTTACACGTGGAGGTAAATACCTCCCGCAACTACCATAATATCAATAGTGATGAATATCCATTTGAATATTGCAGCATGTTCTATATTTAGTCTTTGTATTGGATATTTTTCCAAAATGTTAAAGGTACAATAAATGAGCATTTGAAGCTTTGTAACTTTGAGGTTTTTCAAATATATAAGATATGATAAATGAGCATTTGGAGCTTTGCAACTTTGAGGCTTTTGGATCAAGTAGTTTAGTTTTAAGCACTTGGCAGGTATTGGTTATGCAGTTTAGTTGCGAGGGTATTAATTCAATGAAGGTTCTTTTGGAATTTTTGAGAACAAGAGTGTTGTGGATGAAAAGATATCGCTTTGAGCAATGTTTGTTGGTGAGTATCAAAGTTGTTTTGGTATGTGTGTACTTTGAAAAGATATCGCTTCGAGAAATGTTTGTTGGTGAGTATCAAAGTTGTTTTGGTATGTGTGTAGTTTGAAAGTTCATGTTCTTAAAATTGTAGGGATTCGAGTTGGAAGTATGGTGCATATGTCTTAATATGAATTCCAATAGAATTGTATTAAGAAGCATTATTTAAGCTTAAATTTATTATTTAAGCAAACTTATTAAATGTTTAAATTTATAATATGAAGTCCAATAGAATTTTATTAAAAAACATTATTTAAGTTCAAATTTATTATTTAAGCAAACTTATTAAATATTTAAATTTATAATATGAAGTCCAATAGAATTGTATTAAGAAGCATTATTTAAACCTAAATTTATTATTTAAGCAAACTTATTAAATGTTTAAATTTATAGTAAACAATTTTAAGGTGTATACTACATTTATTGAAGACTTAAGACTTATTAGAAGATTAAATTTTAGAGTAAATGGTTCAAGAATGGACAAACATTGTAGTTATTGTGGAAAGCTCTAGGATGATGACCAAGCTTGGGCTTGGATGTTGAGGTTTTTTGTTGTTACGTTCACTTTCTTATTTATGGGTTATTCATTTTGTGAACCTTTGGTGTTGTCACAAATTTCATTGAAATGTTTGATAAGTAGCACAATGATTTGGCTTATATTAATATTCAAGATCCAAGTTTAAATATCTTACTTGGTTTGGAACAAACTAGGTAGAAGTTTTGGGTGATTTTGACGACTCATGTGACAAAGGTATGTTTTGTATGACATTATTTAAAGTTAGGGTGAAAGTTAGAGATTTAAGTGGATCATGAATTTGGTTTGTTGGCAAACAACGAGGTGATTGAGTTTGTATTAATGTAGAGATCCAAGTTCAAATTTCTAGGTATAAGCTTCGAGTGTTTTCGATGACATAGATATATCCTTCATACGTGACAAAGGTGTATTTTGTATGAAATTATTAAAAGCTAGAGTGGAAAACCATGCATTATTGAAACCACACCTTGAGAAGAGGATGATGCATCCAACAAATGTCCAATACACATTGGGCCAAGATTGTTTTTATGTTAAGGATTATAATCGCTGGTGTGTTTTATGGTGCTTCCCTATGCTTGGATGTGGTAGTGAATTTGAAGTTCTTCAAGGTTATATTATTTTGCTATTATCATAAATAAATACTATTATATGTGCATTTATTATATGATTAGCCCAAATTGTTTAGGTCAAGGTTTTAATGTTTAATAATGTTGTACAATTCTTCCTTGTTCTTGGATGCGGGAGTGAATTTAATGTTATTTGATGCTATATTATCGATGATGCTATATTATTCACTATTATTAAATGTAAATTTATTATTGATGCTACCTTTATTAAATTCACATTTATTATAAATAAATGATAAATGATAAAATATAAATTTATATTTTCCTTTTAATTTTTTCTTATTGGTGTTTATATAAAGAATTGAATATGTGAACCATTATTTACAATTTTCTAGGATAAAATCTAACAGATTGTTTATAATTTTATAGAGTATGAGTTGAGAAATAAACATGTTTCTTATCTTAAATATCATACCATTCTAAAAGACAAAACTAACACCAATAAGTAATAAATTAAAATATTTGTTGTAGACATGACTTGTTTGTGAGTAAATTTCTCTGTTTCTTGTCTTACATAGAACCATTCTAAAACATAAAACTAGCACCAACAAGTAATAAACTAAAATAATTGGTGGACATGGCTAGTAAATTTTCCCTAGTTTGATTTATACTTAGAAACTAAAACAACTACTTTGTGAAAGATTTCCATTGTTGGAATATGTAATGATGTCTGTGTGGTATTATTGAAATGTATTAATTTGGAAGTTAATAATGTCCACTCTCATGTAAAAGAGTTATCCCACAATCCTTGGCTAGGAGCCTCTTTAGGGCTTCACTTGATGACTCCACTGGGTTAGGCCTGTAATTAGGTGGAACGGTTTACCTCGTTTACCATTGACGAAATGTGGGGAAGTACTCGGGGGTTTCCCGTGTTGTATTCCTAGGAAAAAAAAAGAGTTATCCCACATTCATCATGGGGTAAAACACTCTTGTTATCATGTATTATATAAATATGTGAAATTACATTTATACTGCATGTATTATTGGGATGTAATTTCTCCATATCTCTTTCTATATAATAGAGGTAAGAGAGACTCATGAGGTACATTGAAATGAATGATCACATGGTGATCATATACTTTGTAATGATGTGAAGATGGAGTGTGATGTGTGGGAGGTGATCTCAAATGTAAGATTGGAGATTTCTGAAGAATAAAAAAGACAATACCTTCCTGTGGATGTTTCTCCATTTTGGGATTTTACCATGTATTTATGGTGTATTTGTTTTCTCTTGTTGTTTCTTTCTTATTATGATTGTTTGTTGTCATATGGATAGGAGGCTAGACTAGTAAGGTTTTGTTGTTTAATATTGTTTTATGTTTATTCATATGTCTCAATATTCTAACACGATTTCAGAATAGGTTATTACGCTCTACCTCCTTCAGTAAGTTTCTTTTACATAACAACATATTTATTTTGGATCTCATTATTTTGTAGTTTTGCCATTAAATCTAGTAGCCATTAAGGATTAATTTTAGATTTGGACATTTTGCTACAAGGTTGAGTTTTTTTCTCAAAACCCTAATCCTTGTATTTTAGATTTCTCACATTTGTGTGTATTTTAAAAAAAATTGATCTCACCATTTTCTCCGAAATGTAGCTTTCAACCAAGATTGACTACTGGTTCGTCAAATCGACTACCATTTGTCCATTTTGCAATTAATTTTCCTAGCCTAGCCTAGGTCATTTTAATTTTTGGTAAACCTAAAGTTTTTTTTGTTAATTTTTATGGTTGATATTTATCGAATATATATTTTTTACGAGGCCAGTGTTTTTTACCGATCTTAGTTTTTCTTCCGAAGCTAATATCTTTTGATGCATGGGTTCATTCGCAGTGATTTGTTTTTGTTGGGTGTAGTTTTTCACTGGCTACCTCACCAACCAACCCACCTTCCCCTCAGAGACCATACATATTGCATTTTTTTTAATACAACTAGTTTAATTTTTTTCATTTTTGTAGGTGTTAGGGGGCGATTTGCACTTTTTCAGAGGCATTTAAGCATTTACAGAGGTTGATTCACCATGTGAGAGGCCAAGTTTTTGTGGGGTGTGGTTTTCTCAGCCATATGACCGTGTCTTTTTCTTAGGGAAAGGTGTTTTGCTGTTGCAAAAGTCAAATTTTTTATTGGGAGGTCGATTTGCAGTCTAAGAGGGCGAATTTGCACTGTGGGCTGTGGGCAGTCGATTTGTTTGCTGGGAGGATATTTTTCCCTTCTAGGCATATTTTTACTCTTCATGTAGGTTGTATGACCATGTTCTGAGGGTTTCTTAGTTCAATAGAGGCAAATCTATGGTAGATCTGTGGTTTTTTTCTCTTTTCAACAACACCTCCACGTCTTAAAACAACAAATCTATGGTTTTTTGGGTGATCCAAGGGTTTATGGGCGTTTCCCTTCTTTGTGCATATGACCAAGTCCATACGATCATTTCTGTTCTTCCTTACGAACTGTGCAAGCTTAATCTTAGCTGGGTTTTCTCTCTTTGTTCAGATCCGTGGTAGTGTATAGTTTTTCCTTTGCTTATTTGGGGTGCATCTCAACCTTCTTCGATACAGACTCAAATACTTGACGAAAACTCCAACTTCTAAACATAGACTTACAATTTTCATCACAAATACTTTTCTGATCTCTGGGTTCACCATTTGGTGTAGGGAGAAAGCATACTTCAAATATGGATAAACTCTCTAACTTGTGGATTGAGCACAATTTTTGGTCACCTTAGATCACTTAAGAGCACGGAGGGAGAGAATACTTTATCACTCGACAACCCGATGCCCAAATGAGAGGTGAGAACATTTTTTTATAGCTTGTTGAACTGGTAACCGATAACCTAAGTTTACAAGTGCAAGTCAAAAGTACTCTACTATTGGGAATCTAGAGCACTGTTGATGGACCGACAAAAAATTTAATGTACTGACATGATATGAGTTTTGGATTTGGGGCATGAAAGACTACACATGTTATCTCATCCCTTAATGGTCCAAAGGACATATGGGGACCCAAATCCGACATATGATAGTGTGATTGACATTTACACAGTGGAGTATCATGTTACCCACAAAACAAATAAAATCATAAGATATTGACATGATCTAAGTACTGGATTCGGGGCATGTGAGACTACACATGTTATCTCATCCCTTAGTGGTCCAAAGGACATATGGGGACCAAAATCCAACATACATACTGACAATTACACAATGGAGTATCATGCTACCCACATAATGAATCTACTGAAAATATTTTAAAAGAATATGTACAAAGAGCTCATGATGAGATTATCCTTCCATCCGATTTTGGATATTATTCCATTCTTCTTCACTCTAGGAGATATCACTATCATAATCATATGGATCTTCTGAATCTTCAGGAAAACCAAGCAAAGGAAATAATTAAAGATCAAAACATTTGTCTACATCTAAACCTTTCAATAGTGGGTTCCCACCCTTGTTTAAGAAGTCACTTTCAAACAAAGATCTGATCTTGAGATTAAGCTCAATTTCTTGCTTAATTACGCTAATAAATTTACCATTTTTCTTAATGTATTTGGTGATGATTTCAAATTGGGGCGGCTTAATTTCTTCAACCTTTGTCCTCGTAGATTTGAGGATAAACTTGAACCATAAATTATTTTTGGCAACAATTTCCATATCAGCTTGAATCATTAGAATTAAATTTGATTTCTTTTTGGTCCAATCTTTTTTTGGGCAAAATTTCTCTAATAATAGTTCTGTCCAGCTAGTCGAAGCACGTTGGACAAGATTGCTGGCAATAACACTTACCACAATCTTTCCTTTCTCTTTTGCCAACTGTTGGATTAATGCAAAGGAATCCCAAGTTAGGGAACTCGTTCCTATGTCACAGTAACATAGACCATCATTATCATATTTGATCCAAGTACCAACCCGTCCTCTGCTCAACTTCTCTTTAGCATGAGTGAGGCCAAAATAAGTTATGGCCCATTTTTCTAGGATCACGATTTTTAATGGACATTCTTTGATTTCTTCAATAAGAAATCTAGTCATATGCCTGACAAATTCTCTTGTAATAGTAGAAACCAACTATTGTCTTTCTTGTTCACCTGTGGCTGAGATGATCTTGGTCTTTCTTAATTCTCTTGCTTCAATGGATTTCCTGGTTTAATCTCATTCTTTTGCTAATTCTTCTAGAGTCATGGGGGATTTTCCTTCGTTAGATGGTCCTACAAACATAATTGCTAGAACTCGTTGTTTTGCTTCCCTGGTCAACATGTCAACAAGACAATTCAAATACCCTGGTTTATATTCAACATAAAAATAACAATTTTCTAGCCACACAACCCATTTTTGAATCCTAGTACATTTCTAGAACTGGTTGTTTTACGTCCTTGATCAACATGTCAACAAGACAATTCAAATACCCTGGTTTATATTTAACATCAAAATCAAAATTTTCTATCCATACAACCCATTTTTGAATCCTATTGTGACTTTCTGTTAAAATCTTTTCAGATTTAAGCAATCCTGATAAAATCTTTAAATATGTTATGATCAAGAATCTAGCATGTTTAAGATGTATCTTGAAATGATGAATTACTTTTTTACAACTAGTAATTCTTTATGACTAGAAGGATAATTAAGGTCTAGCCTTCTGAAAGATCCGGAGGAATACCCACATATCTCTTCTTTCCCTTCTGTCTTCTCAACTAGAACTCCTCCCCATGCATGACTGGATGCATCTGTCTCAATAATATATCGACCCTGTTCCGACAGGAAGGTTAAGGCATGGAGAGTTTTAACCTTTGTTTTAATCCTTTAGATTGCTTTAGTCATAGCAGTAGTCCATTGAGGCGGTGATTTATTTAATCTGTGTTGAAGTATGAAGATATCTTCAGCTTACCCCTTATAGAATGGCTTGACATAGTTCAAGCAACCTAAGAATATTTGTAACGAAGTTTTATCAGAGATGATGTCTGGAAACTAATCAAAACTCTTCAAAATGTGTTCTTGCAATAAAATTTTCCCTTTGTTAATGTGAAAACCAAGATATTATATATCTGTTTTTCCTATTTCCATTTTTGATGCAGAGAGAACTAACCCATGTTGAAAAACAACCTCATAGAATTTTTGTAGGTGTTTTAGATGATCTTGGAGATTTTTTGAGAAAACTAAAATATCATCTATATAGATGATCAACCATGAATATTCCCTAAATAAATATTCCATTCTTTTTTGAAATTCCCCTGGGGCATTCTGTAATCCAAATGGCATCACCTTCCATTGGTAATGGCCATGAGGAACCACAAATGCAGTTTTGTGGTGATCTTATGGTATAATTATGTAATATTCTAGATATAAAAAGTATGTAGAACATAAATAAAATGATAGAAATGGAATATGAACAACAATATAACCGAAATATCACCACAATAATACTGAAATGATAACATAATAACACCAGAAAGAGCACTTCTATTACTGAGAGAAATGTTCACGGGCCTCTTCGAGGGGGCAACCTCCAGTCAAGCAGAGCTCTATTACAATAATATCCAAGCTAGGGTTCTCATACCCTCGACTCCTATTTATACTAAATATGTCTATCAAGAGAGCTATCTAGAGGAAGATCCTTCTAGAAGTGGAAGCTTCTATTAGGCCTTATTACATTCGATTTATTATACCTTATTGCAAGGCCTTATTAATATTGACCTTTATTACATCGGAATACATTGTTCTACCTACTTAAGGGGTTAGGTCCCTAACATGTCCGCCCCCTTAAAAATAGCCTTGTACTCAAGGCTTGAGATGTGGAAATTGCTGCAGAATGATAGCTGGTTCCCAAGTGGCATCTGCTAGAGTTGTATCTTTCCACTGGACTAACACTTCCTTGATGGTTCGCTGATGCAGGCGACGCTCACGCTGGTCCAAACTTCTTGTGGCTGTAGCCAAATGGAGCCTTCTTCGTCCAACTTGGGAAGGTTGGTTTGAGTTTGGCACTTAGCTCCAATCACCTTCTTCAAGCATGAAACATGACAAACAAGATGTAGCTTAGAATGACTGGGCAAAGCTAACTGATAGGCCACCCGTCCCACACGCTTGAGAACTGTATAAGGACCATAAAATTTGGGTGCCAACTTCTGACAATGGTCGGCCTTGAGGGAATTTTTCTTGTAAGGTTGCAGTCTAAGAAACACCTGATCCCCTTTTGCAAATTGACGTTCAGAGCGACCTTGATCTGCTTGTTTCTTCATGCGATTCTGAGCCATGACCAAATTCTCTTTGAGGGTACAAAGAATAGCCTCTCGAACTGTAAGCGTTTGGTCAACCGCCTGGACCTTTGAGACACCTGGTAAATATGAGAGAACTGAAGGTGGATTTTGTCCATAGACCGCTTCAAAAGGAGTCATGCATGTAGCTGTATGGTATGAAGTGTTGTACCACCATTCAGATAGGGGTAACCATTGAGCCCACTGATTTTTCTTTTCCGATTCAAAACACCTCAGATATGTTTCCAAACACTTGTTGACAACTTCAGTTTGACCATCCATCTAGGGATGATAAGCTGTGCTGAGATGCAATTGGGTGCCTTGTAGCTTGAATAGTTCTTGCCAAAAATTGCTCGTGAAAGTTGGGTTGCGATCAGAAACAATAGAATGCGGCATGCCATGAAGCTTGAAGACCTGATCCATGAAAATTTGAGCCATTGTGGATGCTGTAAATGGGTGTTGAAGAGCACATAAATGAGCATACTTGGAAAGATGATCAACTACCACCATGATGACTGATTTATTACCCGATTTAGGTAAGCCTGTAATAAAATCCATGGAGATATCCCTCCAAATAGAAGGTGGAATCGGAAGCGGTTGTAGTGTTCCTGGAGATTTGACTGTTTCTCCCTTATTGCGTTGACACACATCACATTCTTCCACAAAATTACGAACATCTTGTTTCATACCATCCCAGAAAAAAGAACGCTTGACCCTGTCATAGGTTTTGGTAAACATGGAATGCCCAACTGTGGGTGTAGCATGAAGCTCAGAAAGCACC
Source organism: Picea engelmannii (assembly GCA_009831015.1). Taxonomy (NCBI): domain Eukaryota; kingdom Viridiplantae; phylum Streptophyta; class Pinopsida; order Pinales; family Pinaceae; genus Picea; species Picea engelmannii. The sequence goes on along the minus strand of ML831807.1, from coordinate 41,772 downwards.
ATAGATTTAAGTTTTGACTGTTTACTTAAATACAAACGACCTTTTAATCAAATCTCATCATGGAGACATGAGTACCTTGGGGAAACTGGAGAATTGGACTGCAATTGTTGTATCAGATGTGAGATTTTGGGATCATGTAGCCATTCCTGGCGAACGACTTGGAGCCAATCTAGTACAATGAAGGAGAGAGAAAAAATGGAGCCTTCATCTTCATATTTTCGGGAAAGTGCATCAGCCACTACATTGTCTTTTCCTTTCTTGTAAATGATCTCATAATCATATCCAAATAGCTTAGTCACCCATTTTTGTTGCTCTAGGGAGGAAATGCGTTATTCAAGAAAATACTTGAGGCTTTGGTGGTCTGTCTTAATTTGGAAGCGTTGCCCCAATAGATAACGCCACAACTCAACGACATATAGAATAGCTAACATTTCCTTTTCATAGATTGATTTTCCCAAATTTCGTTCAGACAATTGTTTGCTGGTAAAGGCTAAAGGCCGACCCTCTTGCATAAGGACAATGCCAATACCTTTCCCTGAAGCATGACATTCCAGGACAAAGGTCTTTGTGAAATCAGGAAGGGCCAGGACTAGAGTGGTGCAAATGGACATATTCAAGGTTTGAAAAGCCTGAGCATCTGCTGGGGTCCAAGTGAAAGAATTCTTTTTAAGGAGTTTCGTGAGAGGTGCCACAATGTTTCCATAATTCTGAACAAACTTGCGATAATAACCTATTTGGCCCAGAAATCCTTGCAAGATTTTGAGAGTCTTTGGGTGAGGCCAATATTGCATATATACAATCTTTTTAGGATCCACCCTGACGTCGTTCTTGCCAACAAGATGGCCCAATTACTCGATTTTTAAGGCGCCAAAAGCACATTTAGATTGTTTCAAGAAAAGTTGGTGCTGAGAGAGTAGATGGAGAACTCGGTCCACATGAGCAAGGTGGTCTGTCAAGGTTTTTCTATAGATGAGGATATCATCAAAGAAAACTAAGACAAAATGACGGAGAAAGGGGCGAAAGACATGATTCATGAGGCTTTGGAAGGTGGAGGGGGCATTACACAAGCCAAAGGGCATGACCAAAAACTCATAGTGGCCCTCATGATTTCTAAAGGTAGTATTAGGAATGTCTTCCTCTTTCATACAGATCTGGTAGTATCCAGAACAAAGATCAAGTTTAGTAAAGAACTGGGTGCCACTCAATTCATCCAAGAGGTTATCAATGACAGGAATGAGAAATTTGTCTTTAATGATGAGTTTGTTGAGGGTGTGGAAGTCATGACACATGCGCCAAGAACCTTATTTATTTAGGACCATGACCGCAGGAGAAGAGTAGGGGCTCGTACTAGGGCGTATAATTCCTGCGTTAAGCAGTTCTTGAACCATTTTCTCAATTTCATTTTTTTGGGAAAATGGGTGACGATAGGGACAAATATTGGGAGGGAGGCTTCCTGGTGTAAGGGGAATGGAATGATCATGAACACCATGGGAAGGCGGGAGTCCCTGGGGAGTGGAAAAGACCACTTGATGTTTAGAGAGGATGGATTGGAGGTCTTGCGGCACAAATTGTGTCTCAGTTTCCTGTATGGCATGGAGTTGGGCAATAACGCTAGAATGACCTTTTTTGAGCAACTTTTCCATGTGATGGGAACTAATGATCTCCGGTGAACCAACGGTGATGCCTTGGAACTTATATTTTTGGCCCTCCTGATCGAATTGCATAGTTAATTCCTTGACATCCATGAGAATGGGACCCAAAGTCCTTGGCCAGTTTGCACCCAACACAATGTCACAACCGCCCATGTCGATAGAAAACATATGAGATTTTAGGTGGTAGTCACCAATTTGGAGAAGTACATTTTCACAACACCCTCTACATTTCATGGAGCTGCCATTGACAATCATGATTTGGAAATTATTGACTGCATGGATATAACAATGAGTTTATTGGGCAATGCGGCGATGAATAAAATTATGGGTGCTGCCACTATCAACCAGAATGATGACCTTCCTATGCTTGATGCAACCAATTAGCTTGAGGGTTTGGGGAGTAGAGAAACCAGTGAGAGAATTTAGGGAAATGACCGGTTCTACTTCGGGAGGGTCTGAGGGAGGGGTTGTGTCCGTGGTTTCAGGCGACTCAGACACAAGGGGAGTTTCAACATCCTCTTCCAAAACATCCTCCGATATGGCCATAAAAATATTTTGTTCCTTACACTTGTGGCTCGAAAAATATTTGTCATCACAATTATAACAAAGGCCTTTGAGTTGGCATTCAACCATTTTAGCTATGGCCAATGTTTGGATCTTTAGTGGAGCAGAGGGAGTAGTGGGATTTACTGGTTTAGTGCGAGGAATAAAGGAGGGTTTCCAGTTTTGAGAAGATACAACCTGTTGTGCTTATTTATCTATTTTAGTAGCCTCCACCCAACTATGAGGCTGAACCATGAGGACATGGGTACAAATCTCATCCTTTAGGCCACTGATAAAACATTCTCGAAAAAAGGCATCAGACATGCGCTCTGTTTGAAAAGCCAGGCGCTCAAAAGCAACTATAAAGTCTTCCACTGTTCCAGATTGTTTCAACTTTTTCAAATGTCCTAAATGGTTGGTGTTAGTGTCAAAGTGTTCATAAAGCTCTACCACAAAGTGTGTCCAGGCAATGTACCCTTGACGTAAAGTTTTTCTCCATTGCCACCATTGCCAATGTTCTTGATCTAGATGGAGAACACCATACCGGAGTTTGGCCAAGTCATCTGTAATGTCGTATAAAGAGAAATAATGTTTCATTTGGGTT
>ML831807.1:24685-38923 GCA_009831015.1 Picea engelmannii | reverse complement strand
TGAAAATTTGCAAATAAGAAACCTCTTTAATGTCCTTTATTCTGATCTAGAACTTCTTGGCAGGATACAGATGTCAGAGTGGGTTAAATGGAAACCCTGTCGAGGCTATGGACGCCTGCTGGCAGCAGTGGCTCTGTCAACAGCATTAGAAATTTTATCTTTAATATCGTGATTCGTTGGTCTTAAGACTGTTATCAGTTTTCATCCTTTAAAACACTGCTGGAATAATTGCTAAATAATGATGTTTATATGATTTTCTGGTTGTTGTTTTTGAGTCGGAATTATCTTTGCTGTTTTAATATGAATTTGTTCCTTTGGGCAGAGATAACTGCTTCTACAAGTGTGTTGCCATTGTTGGCAGCCAATTCACATTTTTCCATTGTCTTATAAGCTGCCTACACCAATGTTTTGCAAACATCAATTTTTCATCGCAATTTTCAAATAAACGACACTTTTATTTTTGCGACATTTGCACATTTACCTTCATTTTTGTTTTCACGACTGTAAGTGTGAAAACTTGGTCTTTCATAGTCGCATTAGAATCATTATTGAACTGTCGTTATCCTTCTTGTTGATATGCCCATTGCGCTTACATTTCACTTATCATTATGCAGCTGGAAACACTTTTTGATCTATACTCTTGGGACATTCTTGGATTGATTATGTGACTTTGTTTTATTGAGTTTGTAATACATTGGCATTTGGATTTACATGTTATTTGATCAAATTACTTTGCACATTGGTTTCATAAGATATATAGGTGTTATGGTTAAACCCTTGATATATTTCATTTGATATGACACCTAGTTTAAAACGCATTGGCACATTGGTTAAACTCGTGATATGAATTGTTACAACGCATGTCACATTGGTTAAACTCGTGATATGAATTGTTACAACGCATGTCACATTGGTTAAACACTTGGTATTGATTTCAATTTGTATGGTTGGTTATAAAACTATGGCATAACTTTGATTGCACACGTTGATTTATACACTTACCATTGATTTCATTGGTCGGGCAAGTGACATGATTTTTAAAACTATACAATAGTGGGTTGAATAGCGATAAGCCGACGGTTGTACCTTGGCAATAACTATTATGCATGGAAGAGATAAGCTCCACCACCTTCGCACGATGACATTAATACCTATCCCTTATCCCTGTTTCACCACTATTAGCACGAGTAACCCTTCGTGCACTCTGCTCCTGTGTATGCTATGATCCAAAACCTGGCTCATTCACCGTGTGCTCGGCTCCATGGCACCGGTGGTGCAAATTGATCCGAATGGTAGCCAAGCCTTGCTACTGTTCGACAATGCCCGGAAAGAATTAGAGGATAACGGTTGGCTCACCTTCGTGCAGAGGTTTGACGGTTTTAATCTATTTGTGGCACAACAGTTCGCCCTGACTTTTGATGGATGTAGAGCCAAGGTGGGCGACATTCAGTTGGAAATAAGTGAAGAGTTCATTAGTTCTGCTACAGGGTTACCATCCTCGGGCCAGCATTGGTTTAAAAATTCTAAGGTCGAGGAGGTGCCATGGCTGCTACTGTTCGTCTCGCGAAAGGTCACATCTTGTGACAGAGGTATGCCCATTTCCATGCTTAAACCACGATGGCATGACCTCTTGATAGTAGTTAAACAATTCATGACTTGTGAGGGTCGATATGGACTCGTTTTTCTCTACCACCTGCATTTGTTAATGAATTTTATAGGGTATCCATTGAATATGCCTTTCTATTTCCAGCATAACCTGTACAAAATGTCAAAAAGGTTTAAAAGGGAGAAGGACGATAGTAGCCTGTTCCACCATGGATTAATTAGACTTATCATTGTTCATCACTTAAGTCTCCACGATGATAGCTGGCGAGCTTTTATCGCTCGAAATGGTTTTGATGATACAGACCCGATCCAGGTTGACAAGCCTGTGATTAATGAAGCTAAGGTCGGGCCGCCCATGCCATTCCATGTCCTACTGCCCTCTCCTAAGCCTTCGATCGACCCCAATTTTGACTTACCCGACGTTATAACTGAGAAGGCTGAGGCTATAAAAAATCCTGTGAGCAAAAAGGTTAGAGGTAACCCTACTATTGATGGAAAAGAAAAGAAGAACGCTCGACTTATCTCGAGAATGACCAGAAATAAGCTTAAACCAAGTGTTGAGCAGAAGCCCATAGTCCTTAGTGAGGATTCAGACTCTGACATAGAACATTTCCTAGCTAGTGAGTACCCTTACTCACATGGTCTGTGCTCCGAACCACCTTATGATTTCATTTCTAATCTGCCCCCTTGCCTAAAGAATAATCCTATCTACCCTGGGATCAAACTACCTAACGAAACCCTCGGCAATGTAACCAAACCCTCACCTGCAATTTCGAAGCCCGGACAGTCGTCCTGTGACCAATGTGATTTGTGGTTGGAACGATACTATATAGATGTTCCCTTACTTCAATCGAAAATCAAATCGCTGGAGAACCAAGTTGCAGTATTGACCAGCCAAAGAGACACGCTTCAAGCAATTGATAGGAAGCAGAGGACTACTGGTTCCATCGTTTTTCGGAATGTTGAATCGGCTACAGCCGTTGTCAACTCCAAATTGTCATGATCAAGCCGTCTACTCGTCATACATATATGAATTTTGATATCATTTTAGTTTTGTGAATGACTAGGATTAATATAATGATTTGAATTTCGTTTTCAAATAGCTCTGTCTATCATTCGAAATGGATCTGTCATAATGTTGTTCATCCTGTACATTGTTTTCGCTTTCCTAAAAATAAATCAAGTTTCGATTTGGATACACGATTTGCTCATGCTCAGTTTAGCCACTGATAGATTTTCATCGGATTCGATTCGTTTGTCTGTTAAGTTAACAAAATCGAACGTTTGCTTTCAATTGAATTTGTCTGTATCCAACTTGAATAGGAGGTTTTCATGCTAAATTTAGAGCACGATCATATTTTGATTTGGTATGATTTCGTTGTAGTCATATCACATAGACCCTAATTGAGTTTTGATGATTTGATTTTTGAAACGATTTCGTGAGTTTGGTTGTTACAATATTTTAATATGCTGTGTCATGTAATCTTCTAAAACAGGAATACAACTCTGATTGATAATGATTTGGAAAGAACGACTCTGTTTTTCATGAAAACAATATTCTCAGTTAAGCCTGTGATATCCATGCCCGAATAATGGAGCGGTTTTGATTCATAATAACTGTGTTAAACCCCAACTGTTCGATTCACTCTTATTTTGATTGGATTATCCCATATCTTGAGTTGGCAATATTGTTTTATGAGTTGGATTCATATTATAGATGCTGCTCTGTTTGATTTGCAAAACGAATTGATCGACATTTGTTATCTCTGTCAAATCCGGTTATAATTTGTTTTGAAAGGAGCGGTTTCGTTCAATGTTAATCGAGTTTGTTTGCCCCAAAATAGCAATAACAAAGGATCGAACTAATCCTACAGATCCTGTTGATTGATCTCATTATGATTTCGTTTGCGCGCCAGTTTTGATTTAATTCGCTCATGGCATGTATTGCTTGTTATGTCAATACAGTTATGTCAATTTGAAAATGATCTTGTTTGGATTCGATCGTGTTTCCTGTTGATGAGGCAACATTACAATTTCCTATGATTTGTTTTAATTATATCAATTTCAATTTGATTTGAAATGATTTCATTGCTGTTCGATAAGATTTTGTTCACCCGACTTTGTGGCAGCAAACAAAACAGAGTACACGTATCTCTGTAGTCACTTGATTGATCTTGGTCTTGTTTGATTTCAAATTAGTATAACAATTCCAATTTGAATGGTTCGTTTTCAAATAGCTATTGGATGATAGTTGAATTTAATTCTTTAAAAGATTTGAATTGATTTTTATGTTGATTCTGTGTTTGATTTAGTTCAGCTACAGAATCGCAAGATTCTGTAGCTAGTCTATAGAATTAGATTTTTTTTTTATTATCATTTTTTTAATAAAATACCCTTCTAACTTGTCCATTTTGAACACCTTTCAGGTACATCCGAATTGCATTGGACATACTGGACAATCTAGGAGATATTTGTGTGATTTAGTTTTGTTTTAGGTTCTTAGTTTAGTCAGACTTGGGACATCTTCCCAGATTTTATGTAAACAGTTTTGATAACTTCTACAGGGATGTTTTACCCTGTAGAAGACCTTTAAATACTTATTATTTTTGTAATAAGGTGCATCCTCACTAGTGGGAGAACCAAGTATGGATTTCTAATACAAACTGAGACATGAGTTGATGTTTTGCTACAGCTTTCGCTTTCATAATATCAATCTTTTGTTTCAAGTTTATGCATGTCATTTGCAGTTGATTATAGACTACTTTAGCTATCATAATCTATTGCAGAATGATATGATTTAATTTATGTGTTATCCATATCTGATTTCTTTCATTATTTAAAAAATACAACAATTACTTTATTTCAATTAATGAATCACAAATTTCTCTTCTTCGTTAATTGAAGCATTTCGTATAGATCTTTGCATACGGTTTATCTAACTGTGAAGATTTATAAATCATAAAATTGTTATAATTTTTATGTCTTGTTTGTCCTGTAATTATATTGAAGAGCACTGCAGCTATCGTTTACGATAAGCTCCTAGATAATTCGGTGCAGGTTTCCTCCCTCCGCTCAGCTAAGACAATCATCATACACAGGACAAACTTGGAGCGTTTCTCCAGGTCAGTTTGTTATTTATTTTGTTTGTTAGTATAGTATAAGTAGTTTAGTTAGATATTTAATTAGTTAGAGTTAGTATAGTATTAGATAGTATATTGTATATAGAATAGTTAGTTTAGTTTATTAGTTTGTTTTATTTCTTTTTAGTTAGATTAGTTTAGTTTGTTTTAATAGTTAGTTTTAGTTAGATTAGTTAGTTTAGAGTAGTTTTTCTTTTTGTTTGTTAGGACCTTAGATCGACTAACAGAGCCGCTAAACCTGTCAGGGTGGTTCATTCCAAACGGCTTGGGTTATTAGATAACCCCGGACCGGTTCCACTCTTCCAGTTGATGGACGATCAATTTCGCCCGTCAACAAATGGCGCTAGAAGGAGGGCATGAATTTAATTAATGGCACGAGGCAGTCGCAAGACTCCTCCACCACCTAATCGCTCACCTATAGTGACTAGAAGCCATTCAAATGATAATATTCCCCTTCAAACAACAACTACTTCGATCGACGATCTACAGATCACAGTTGAGCCAACAACCCCTAATCCTACAGGTGGTGACATACAAGAGATTGTCCATCAATCTCTTCTAGAAACACATAGTGCCTTAGCCCGTTTGAGGCAACCTAATCGTCTGTGGGGACAACCTTTGGACTTCTCTGATATCAGAGAACAATTAGGAGACACTAGTCTCACTGTGAATCCTACAGATCCAATCTTAAATCCTGCTGCAGGAGGATCTGGGATACCTCCTTCACCACCTCCATCATCTCCTTCCTCTTCTGGAGGAGATTCCTCTGACGAAGGAAATTCCCCTTCTCAGCCTTCCACACCCACTACACCAATGGCAAATCAGAACAACCCTGCTAGACCCTGGCTTGATCAGGATGCCGTAGATGTACCTGGATCTCAACACCCTCTACCTAAACACCCGGAGAAATGGCTTCCCAAGTTTGATCCTGACTCAAAATAGATCGCTGAAGATCACATTAAAAAGTTTATGTTAGCCATAAGACTCCGCAATGTCGAACATGAATATGTTGTCTATAGGTTGTTCCCCTATACTTTCGAGGGTAATGCATCCACATGGTACTTTTCCCAACAACCCCATACCATCGTGTCTTGGGAAAAGTTCGAGTCATGCTTTTTGGAAAAGTTCGGAGACGGTAAGCCTCTGGAAGTCGTAGTCATGGACCTCTCTAGCTTAAGAATGAACCCAAAATAAAAAGTTAAAGACTTTAATCAAATATTCCTAACACTCAAAAACCGAATCCCTACCGATTCCATGCTTGCTGAGAGTCTTATAATAGCATACTACACTAAATCTTTGCATCAAAGTATAGCTATTTGGGTTAAATGATCTAAGAAAGCCACGTTGTTAGAAGCCTTCGAGGAGGCCAGCCAGATTGAAAAAGACATACTTAGTCTTAAAGACTCTACTAGCAACGAAACTGAGACTAGTTCTTCTTTCAAAAAGAAGATCGAAATCCTCCCCAGACCCACTCAAAGTAAAACACAACCTGAAAGCTCTGATTTAGAAAACTTAACTAAAGTTGTTCAAAAAATGTCAAATCAAGTTATAGACTTGAAAAGGTCGACCGAAGAAGCTTCCTCGAGAAAAGGGCCTTACAAACCCCCGTTCCGGAAGCCTTTTCCCACCAATCGACCTAACCCAACCACTGAAGGCTTTAACCTAGAAAGTCTGCAATGTGCCCTTCAAACAATTCTAGAAGCCCAAGATAACTTGATGCCTCCTGAAATTCCCGAGGAGTTAGTTGAACAAGAAACAGTTCAAGAAGAAGAATCTTCTCCAAACATTTTTGGACACTTCTCGGATAGCATCTTTCAAGCTAACTTCGAGACAATTCATCCTTATAATACCAGGAGTAAGACAACAAACAAACCTTCTTCCGAAAATACTACAACTTCTCCTCTAAAACAATCTAAATCAGCTGAGACTAAACAGAGTAATGTGAACCCCAACTTAGATTATGATGTAGTTGAAGATCTTAAAAAGTTGAGAGCCAACATTTCTATTTATGAGTTATTGAAGTTTCCATTTCTGCTACAAAAAATGTTATAGAATATCTCAGAGAATGGCAAAAATGGTAATTCTAATGGTAACAAGGTTGTGAAAAACAAAGCTCCCCAGAAGACTTCCACTAAAAACAATCCTGATCCCCAAGATTAAGGAAGCCTTCCTGTAAGTAATGTAAATAATGTAAATAATGTAGATAAAATAGCTTTAGAAACTGCAAGTAAAAAGCCACAAGCTACTACTCTTAGTACTCGCAAAAATGTACCTCCTTTCCTATTAACTTTCGAGATCTTTAATAGAAACGTGCACAATTGTATGGTAGACTCAGGAGCATCATCCAATGTGATGCCTTGGTCTGTTTTCCAAAAGATTAACGCTGAAGTTGAACCCTCGACTTTAAAAATCGTACAACTTGATCGGACAAATGTCAAAGTTATAGGCGAACTAAAGAATGTGCTTATTAGGTTATCGTCTAACCCCAAGGTTCATCAAGTTATTGATATAATTGTTGTGGATATTCCAGAAGTGTATGGTCTGTTTTTAAGCAGGGACTGGTCGAAACAACTACATGGTTATTTCGCAATAGATTGGTCCCATCTATGGCTTCCAGAGAATGGCAAGCCTAATAAAATCAAAGTAAATCGTGAGCGCTACCTTAAGTTCACGATCACAGATTTGAACTATCCCAACGAACCACATACACCTTCTGCTGATTCACCTGAAGTACAAGGGATGGAAACCTTCTTCGGCAATTTCATGGCCGAGGCTTCACCTATCACCAATCCAGAACAACAGTCCGAGATTGTAGCATATATGCAGCCAACAGCTTCCACGCAAAGGTCCCATGTACCCGATGCAAATCAAACTTGGTCTCTTTATTTCGACGGGTCAAAGTCCAAAGAAGGAGCTGGTGCAGGCTGCGTCATTATCGATCTGGCAGGTAAAAAAACATTGATGGCATGTAGGTTGGAATTTGAATGTACTAATAATACTGCAGAATATGAGGCTTTACTGCAAGGTCTCAGAAAAGCTTTGGATATGAACATTCAAAATTTAACCGTCTTTGGCGACTCTGAAATAGTGGTTAGACAGGTGAGAGACTCTATCCACTGTCTGTCTCCACATCTCAAAAGCTACCAGTCTGAGGTATGGAATTTAATGAATAAATTTGCTGCTTTCAATATAAATTCTATTTCTAGATTGAATAACTCTGAAGCAGATTTATTAGCTAATGTAGCTTCTAAACTTCTTCCTGCAGAAGGCTTGTCTCCAGATGCATTCTCCGTTGAGATGATTTTTTGGCCATCCGTTCCCGACAACATCACGAACTGGAGAGTCTTTGACAACGATCAACATATTATTAACTTTCTGCACATGGAAGAAACCTTTCAAGGCGCGGTGATAGACGAACACACGCACGACGACAATTTGCGCGATTTCATGGTAATACCAGATCTGAGAACTCCTGAATCTTCATCGGATATGGTAAACTCGATCCCTAAATCTGTAATTAGATTAGAGAAGTTTTACGATTTTCAAGATAAATTTAAAAAGACGGTCAATTGTAAAACCAATAGTTCCTCGTTATCTTATGAAAAAGTAAACTTAGGAACTAAGGACAATCCTCAGTGCATTAATCTAGGGTTGGGATGTTCTCAACAAGAAAAAGCTGCATTTATTAAATTGTTCAAAGAATTTAAATATGTCTTTGCATGGACGTATGATGACCTTAAAACTTTCGACCCTAACATCATACATCATGTCATCCCGATGAAGCCCCAAACCTCACCCTTTCAACAAAAATTAAGGAAAATGCACCCCAAGCTCGAATCGACCATTAAAAAAGAATTAAATAAGCTCCTAAATGCTAAGATAATTTTTCCTGTTAGACACACTCAGTGGGTTTCTAACCTTGTCCCAGTCCAGAAGAAAAGTGGGGAAATTCGACTCTACGTCGATTTCCGAAACCTTAATAGAGCGTATGATAAAGACAACTATCCTGTCCCGCCCATGGAACAGATCCTTCAACAAGTATCTAGTTCTGAGAGGCTATCCTTACTGGATGGTTTCTCGGGATACAACCAAGTCCTTATGTCTTCACCAGACCAACTTAAAACCACCTTCCGTACCCCGTGGGGCACTTATGCTTATCGTAAAATGCCCTTTGGATTGATTAATGTCGGTGCCACTTTTCAGAGAGAAATGGAAATTGTTTTACGAGGCTTAATCAATCAGTCCGTCGTAGTTTACTTAGATGATGTGACTGTATTTTCTAAAAACAAAAACGATCACCTAGCTCACTTACAAGCCATCCTACTGCGATGTCGTAAATAGAACATCTCCTTGAATCCCAAAAAATCCATCTTTGTAGTAGAACAGGGTAAACTCCTAGGATTCATTGTGTCTAGTGAAGGTATTATTATTTACCCCGAAAGGACTCAGGTCATCGCTAAACTTCCCCCTCCTACATCCAAAAAATCTATGCAGTCTTTCTTAGGCCAGATTAACTTCGTGAGGAGATTCGTCCCTAGTTTCTCCAAAATGGTCAGGCCTTTATAGAATCTGATAAAGAAAGACACCCAATATCTCTGGGGACCCCTAGAAAATCAAGCTTTTAATGCAATAAATAAGGCCATAATAGACGCTCCATCTCTCATGAGCCCAGATTTTTCTCAAGACTTTACACTCTACACTTTTGCTTCTGACCGTTCTTATGCTTCCATCTTAACCCAAAAGAATGCTGAAAAAAATGAAGTACCCATTGCCTTTATGAGCTCTGCTTTCAAAGGCGCTGAACTTAATTGCCCAACGGTAGATCGGCAAGCCTACGCTGTTTTCAAAGCATTTAAACACTTTCGGTCCTATCTTTTGAAGTCTAGGACAAAATTTATTGTCCCCTACCCAGCCGTAAGGAATCTGTTAGTGCAGAAGGAACTAGGTGAAAAGAGGACCAACTGGGTCACCTCTTTGCAGGAGTATGACTTAGAAATCACCCCAGCTCAGATAGTGAGAGGCCAAGGGTTATGCAAGTTAGTTGCTGATTCAACAACAGGACAACAAGAAGAAAGCGATACATCAAACCTAGGACAACGCGATCAAAGTCTAATCTGTTGCGCGCAAAACTCTGTCAGTCCTTGGTATGACGATATAAGATTCTGTCTTGAACATGGGTCAGCCCCCCGTCACCTGGACCCCGATAAAAGAAGAGCACCGAGATTAAAGTTTGCCTCCTTTCATCTGGTTAATGGTATCCTGTTTCGTCAGAGTTTTGATGGCGTACTGATGCACTGTCTTGAAAAGGGCGAAGCAGAAAAAGTCTTGCTAGAGTTGCATTCAGGAGAAGCTGGTGGTCATTTTGGTGGTGACACCACTGCTCATAAGGTTTTAAGAGCCGGTTATTATTGGCCAACACTTTTTAGAGACGCCCATGCCTTGTGTAGTAAATGTATCATTTGTTAGAAAGCATCAGGGCAGTTACAAAAACCAACCTTTCCTTTGCAGCCCGTTTCAGTAGATTCTCCTTTTCAGCAGTGGGGCCTTGATATCATAGGCCCAATCAACCCTTCGTCCTCGCAACAACACAAGTTTATTGTGACAGCCACATATTACTTTACCCGATGGTCTGAAGCTGTTGCATTAAGAACTGTCAACACCAGTCAGGTAATTGCCTTTCTAAATTCGAATATTATCACTCGTTTCGGTATCCCTGACTGTTTAGTATTCGACAATGATTCTTACTTTTCCTCTCTTGAGATGAACGAGTTCACTTTGGAAAAAAGAATTAAGCTAAAGTATTCTGCTAGTTATTACCCTCAGGGCAACAGATTGGCAGAATCAACAAACAAGAACTTAATTAAAATCATCAAGAGAACAGTGGTTGAAAATCACAAAAATTGGCACAATGCACTGCTAAACGCATTATGGGATGATAGGGTAACGCCAAAAGATGCTGTAGGTAACTCCCCCTTTTTTCTTGTTTATGGCATAGAAGCAATTCTGCCACCTCACATTCTTCTTCCTTCACTTCAGTTGTCACAGAAAGTCCAAGAAGAAGATTGTCCCCCTTTGGAAAACCAAATTAACACTTTGATGAAGCTAGAAGAGGTAAGAGCCCAAGCTAAACGTAAGTTAGATCAGCATCAACTATTGGTTAAAAGCTAGTTCGATTCTAATTCTGCTTCTGATAGGAATTTTGAAGTAGGTGACCTCGTCCTGAAATGGGACAAACCGCATGAGGGAAAGGGTGAGCACATGAAATTTCAAAATTTGTGGCTTGGACCGTTTTTAATTGCTGAAAAGTTGGGTCCCAGTTCTTTTCGATTAAAAAATCTTGAAGGGCATCCTGACACCTACCCAGTGAATGGCCAGGCCTTGAAAAGATACTTTGCTTGATAACTACCCTTGTATATCATGTACATATTTTGCTTTTGTTTGTTTTTTCGTTTGCTGTTTTGTTTTTGATTTTTCTTTGAATTTATCAGTTTGTGTTTTTGGAAATACACATACCTGTACACTGAGCTATTCAGACAAAGACAATAGAAAATTCCTTCGCTAAAATAACTGCTAAGCAATATTGTATAAACATCAATGGTATATTTATGAAATTTATGTTGAAAAGTCTGTTGTTCAAAATAAGATGACTGATTTCGATCTCTGAGTAAAGCTTGTCATGATCATCTATTATCTTTTTACGCTGTCCCTATTCCATAAAGGAATGACTTAGAAGATGTCTCCCTACCTTAAGAAGTTGTTTTTGTAAATAAAACATCTCTGGATCTAAATAAAGGACAGTTCTAAAAAATTCTGATGAGGTCTGAAAAAATATGTTAAAATATCATAATTTTCAGCGTCACCCCACTCAACTATATAACTATGAAAAATAAAATAAATTATTAATCGAGCTGTGGGAAGTGCTTGTAAACCCGCCGGGATGCTGAACAGGTCTGCTGGTAGCGGGTAAATGCATGCATGGCGCCAAGACAACTTCGCCGGGGTATTGAAAAGGCCGGCTGGCAGTGAAGCAATGTCGGGTATATGAAAGTTTGCAAATAAAAAAGCCTCCTTAATGTCCTTTATTCTGATCTAGAACTTCTTGACAAGATACGAATGTCAGAGTGGGTTAAATGGAAACCCCGTCGAGGCTATGAACGCCTGCTGGTAGCAGTGGCTCTGTCAACATTATTGGAGATTTTATCTTTAATATTGTGACTCGCTGGTCTTAAGACTGTTATCTGTTTTCATCTTTTAAAACACTGCTGGAATAGTTGGTTAATGATGATGTTTATATAATTTTCTGGTTTTTGTTTTTGAGTTGGAATTATCTTTGCTGTCCTAATCTGAATTTGTTCCCTTTGGCAGAGATAACTGCTTCTACCAGTGTGTTGCCATTGTTGGCAGCCAATTCACATTTTTCCATTGTCTTATAAGTTGCCTACACCAATGTTTTGCAAACATCAATTTTTCGTCGCAATTTTCAAATAAATGACACTTTTATTTTTGCGACATTTGCACATTTACCTTCGTTTTTGTTTTCACGACTGTAAGCGTGAAAACTTGGTCTTTCGTAGTCGCATTAGAATCATTATTGAACTGTCGTTATCCTTCTTGTTCATATGCCCATTGCGCTTACATTTCACTTATCATTATGCAGCTGGTAAAACTTTTTGATCTATACTCTTGGGACATTCTTGGATTGATTGTGTGACTTTGTCTCATTGAGTTTGTAATACATTGGGATTTGGATTTACATGTTATTTGATCAAATTACTTTGCACATTGGTTTCATAAGATATATAGGTGTTATGGTTAAACCCTTGATATATTTCATTTGATATGACACCTAGTTTAAAACGCATTGGCACATTGGTTAAACTCATGATATGAATTGTTACAACGCATGTCACATTGGTTAAACACTTGGTATTGATTTCAATTTGTATGGTTGGTTATAAAACTATGGCATAACTTTGATTGTGCGTGTTGATTTATACACTTACCATTGATTTCATTAGTCAGGCAAGTGACATGATTTTTAAAACTATACAATAGTGGGTTGAACAACTATAAGCCGACGGTTGTACCTTGGCAATAACTATTATGCATGGCAAAGATAAGCTCCACCACCCTCGCACGATGACATTAATACCTATCCCTTATCCCTGTTTCACCTCTGTTAGCTCGGGTAAACCTTCGTGCACTCTGCTCCTGTGTATGCTATGATCCAAACCCTGGCTCGTTCACCGTGTGCTCGGCTCCATGGCACCGGTGGTGAGAATCGATCCGAACGGTAGCCAAGCCTTGCTACTATTCGACAATGCCCGGAAATACTTAGAGGATAACGGTTGGCTCACCTTCGTGCAGAGGTTTGAGGGTTTTAATATATTTGTGGCACATCAGTTCGCCCTGACTTTTGATGGCTGTAGAGCCAAGGTGGGTGAGATTCAGTTGGAAATCAATGAAGAGTTCATTAGGTCTGCTACAGGGTTACCGTCCTCGGGCTAGTGTTGGTTTAAAAATTCTAAGGTCGAGGAGGTGCCATGGCCGCTACTGTTCGTCTCGCGAAAGGTCACATCTTGTGACAGAGGTATGCCCATTTCCATGCTTAAACCACGATGGCATGACCTCTTGATAGTAATTAAACAATTCGTGACCTGTGAGGGTCGATATGGACTCGTTTTTCTCTACCACCTGCGTTTGTTAATGAATTTTATAGGGTATCCATTGAATATGCCTTTCTATTTCCAGCGTAGCTTGTACAAAATGTCAAAAAGGTTTAAAAGGGAGAAGGCCGATAGTAACCTGTTCCACCATGGATTAATTAAACTTATCATTGTTCATCACTTAAGTCTCCATGGTGATAGCTGGCGAGATTTTATCGCTTGAAATAGTTTTGATGATACAGACCCGATCCAGGTTGACAAGCCTGTGATTAATGAAGCTAAGGTCGGTCCGCTCGTGCCCTTCCATGTCCTACTACCCTCTCCTAAGCCTTTGGTCGACCCCGATTTTGACTTACCCGACGTTATAACTGAGAAGGCTGAGGCTATAAAAAAGCCTGCGAGAAAAAAGGTTAGAGGTAACCCTACTGTTGATGGCAAAGGAAAGAAGAACGCTCGGCTTATCTCGAGAATGACCAGAAATAAGCCTAAACCAAGTGTTGAGCAGAAGCCCATAGTCCTTAGTGAGGATTCAGACTCTGACATAGAACACTTCCTAGCTAGTGAGTACCCTTACTCACATGGTCTGTGCTCCGAGCCACCTTATGATTTTGTTTCTAATCTTCCCCCTTGCCTAAAGAATAATCCTAGCTACCCTGGGATCAAACTACCTAACGAAACCCTTGTCAATGTAACCAAACCCTCACCTGCAATTTCGAAGCCCGGACAGTCGTCCTGTGACCAATGTGATTTGTGGTTGGAACGATACTATATAGATGTTCCCTTACTTCAATCGAAAATCAAATCGCTGGAGAACCAAGTTGCAGTAT